>JAANSN010001885.1:0-28569 GCA_036850665.1 Dicranocentrus wangi | reverse complement strand
ATATATATATATATGCATATTATACTTATACATACGAATACACACGTAAGTAACACATACGTTACGCATTAAGAAAGAGACAGCAGAGCATACAGAAGGTGGTGTTGTTGAATAGCAGTGGTGATGATGATGATATTGATGATGTTGTAAGTAGTTGTGTATAGTATGAGGTAGACGAGGTGGAGTGGAATGTGCGGATGGATTGTGATGATGTGTATATAAGAGTGCGACGTCACATAATAGATAAAATATCCACATCACAACGTTATTCGTAACAGAACAGAGAGGTTTTTATGATGGCTTGGGTGAGTTTGTAGGGGTTCTCCGAATCCCTTTCCCGTCGTGGGCACATGAGACGCAAAAATGTGAAATGGACCAAGAAAGGTCATTAAAAAGGAAGTCAAATGGAATAGTATGGATGGAGGTGAACAGAACAGAATGGATAAATGGAAATTGGAAAATTGGAAATTGTTATGTAAGTCGGGGTAGAGTCTGACGTGCTTAATTGTAATATGAAAAGGGAAAAATAGATTTCAATTTAAGGATATTAGAGTTTTAGCTGGAGCTGGTCCTCTTAAATCATACCCCAACCAGCCCATATTTATATTTTTTTTTATAAGTGTACGCGTTGACCGAGCGGAAAATTATGTTGAGCTTGTTATTATTAATTTTAGCTTCATTAGTGAGCTATTGCTCTTGTTCGAATGGTGCTTACTGTAAAGCGTCGAGGTATATTGATTTGGGGTGGGTGGGGATGAATTATTTAACATTTTATGCAGCAATGTAACGTACTGCTGGCTAAATATGACCTTTCTAAATGATCTGATTAGCTGACTACTACTTTGGTCGGCATAAAAGTTAAAATGAAACGAAAGTCTGGCAGATACATGAATTGGGGTCTGGAATTGTACGATTATGATCATTATGATGTAAATGAATGTGATGCGGGTAACTAAACTCTAAGCTAACTGGTTAAAGTTAGTGTGATGATTTAGCAAAAAAAATTGTGCAGCATTTGCAGCTAAAGATCGTATTTAGGTGACTTGTGCGCATTTAAAAGTCTACCAACAAAAGGCTTATTATGCAATTTTTATAATGTGCTGTTACTTTTGTACAACAACAGGATGTTATTATATGATCTCCGTGATATGATGCGAAAGGAGAAAGGATACATGATGACATGATGAGGTGGCGTGGATTGCGTTTTTTTGTTATCCTTCCTTGCATTCCTTCGGCATCGACAGTAATGCTGTTACATATATTCTTTCACACAAGTGTGCAAGATTGAATACACACTTTAAAAAAATATCAAATATTTTGCACGAGCAGCAAATAATTTCAAATTCAATGGCATGAAAAACGTTTTAATATAGGAAACTAGTGAAGCATACATCTAGAATAAACAGTATACAATGCAATACAGATAATACCACCTAATCACAATCAGCCAATATCACGCTTTAACTGCTAAGTCACGGAATCACGCGTCGAGTTCTTTACAAAATCGGCTGGCTAATGTAATAATGAGTTCACGAATAAGAAACTCTTTTAGAGACGCAATTTACTTTCGATTCGTATCAATTTCTTATTATTCGTTATAAATAAATAAAATTGTACAGATTCATCCAGAAATTGTGGCATGAATTCTTAGATTAGTTTAGGTACCATGTTGCATCGCCAACTGAAAACTTGTCAATTATCAGATGATACAGTTTCGGCGACTTGATTGTCTTAATTTGGGTTCCCTTTTCTCTAACCCATTTCTTTTGCATGAATTCTGAAGGCTGCAAGGCCAGGACAAATAACACATTACTGTGTTTAAATCTCACGGACAATCTAAATGTCAAAATTAGGTATATTTATACGATCAGGCGTACTTACCAAAAATCCTTTCGTGACAACGATGTTTTTTAAAGCTCTCATCCTGAGAAACGAAAAGTGGAAGGACATATCTGAAAATGAGTAGTCAATAACGGGTAAATTTTCATTTTCAAAATTGCACGATGTATGTCCAGATCCAGTAACAGTACCAAAAGCACGACATGCTGGGTATGTTGTTTCAACAATGTATAAAGCTTGAAGATCTGTGAATAATCCACACAATTTGCACACAAGTTAATTCCATAATATGCAAGATAATTTGTAAAAGTTTTCATTTTTAACTTGCTTTTTAGTTTTCGAATTGAGTTGTATCTTTCATCAATCAACTCTACATCATTCCAATAGTTTGGATTATCATACATCGCCTTGCATGCTGTAGGTGATAACCCAGTAAAAACGGCATCCCAATGGATAGTTGTCAAAAACCGTGAGCTAGCCTCGATGAAAAGGGTAATACCTTTGAGATTTCGTCATATACATAAAGATATACTCCAAAGCGAGGGAGTAACAACCATTCACTCCCATTTCCAAATATGTTAAATTGGGAAACGCCTTTTGGACCGTTTGGAGGAGGGGAGTTTTCGTTGCATCCATTCTAGGACTGGTACTCCGGTGCCCGTTTTCTGTGTAAATATGCGGTTGAACCAAGACTGCTCTGCATTTTTCCACAGTTTCAGACCGCTGGTTGAGCAACATGAGGTGGTACATGTCCGGATCGCTATGGACCATCTTGAGTTCTTTGAGTACGGGCAAATACCACGAGTAACTGAACCACGAACCTGGTTTCATTACCCATGGCAGGTTAAACGTCAGAGAACGAAGGTGCTTCATGCTCGCCAGTTCAAGCAAGTTGTCGTGACTGGGCGCATAGGCGCATGACGTGAACCCGATTAAATTAAGATTAACCAGATTTCTAGAGGAAGAAACAAGCATATCCCGAATCTGGTGAGTGATACAAGAGGACGCCGACAATGTTAGAGTTTCCAGTTTGTTCAGGTTGTCGACTGGAACGCTGTAGAAGCAGGAACATGAGTCGGCAGTGCCAGATAATACAATTTTCTTTGTACTGTTTGGAAGTTGAAGAGTGTAAGGTCGATTGCTGGCAATTTTGTCAATCACATCTGTCATGTGGGAATTTGAATAGGCGACAACACAAGTTGCAGACACTAAATCCAAATACTCCAAGCTTGGAGATGACTCCAGGATCGTTCGGATGAGGGGAATAAAGGACCAAGCCAGTCTCTCAATTATCAAAGAAACTTGTCTCAGGTTGACAAATTCAAAATCTGGGAAAACCGTTGGAATGTGATTGAGCTTGGTTCGAAAAAAGTGGAATGTGAATGACACCATATTTTTGGACCCAAACTTTTCCAGAAATGTGAAAACTTCGTGGTATGCGTAAGCATTAGCGATTTTGAAGAATGAAGGAGTCAACTTGAAGTGGAACGGGGGGAAGGAGCGAGAACGAGGTTTTAAGTTCCAGAACTCTGTTGCCGAAATGAATTTTCGGATAAGAGTTTCATTCTGTTTACATGGGGTTGAGTTCTGTGCTAAGCTAAGACCGGAACTGTTTTCAACAGTTAATTTGAGGTGGAATAGGGGCCGTTGGCGACGTTTGTGAAGAATAGAGATGCTTTCCATCCATGCCTTGCTAACGAGACGGCAGTTTTTGACGTCTTCGATCGTATAAAGCCCGGGTTTGGTATTGGTTGGAAAACCTCGATTGGAGTTGATCACTCTGTTCACGATCATTTCTCGAAGCTGAGAGTGGAGATTCCAGAAGAATTTTAAACATTTATTTTCAAGATACAAATTTATTTGTGCCTGACGATTACACTTACCATGTCATTATCAAAAACTTGGGACACCAGTTGGTCTACAGGGATTTGATTTTCCTTCTCCATGTCACACCCAGGACCACAGGATATATACTGTGGAGTGGTCGTTAATTGTTGATATCAGAAATTGATTGAAATCAAAACAGAAAAAGAACCATTCATATTTTTGGCATTCAAAGCTCTTTAGTAATGATTGTGGACGACCATTTAATTTCAAGTATCAAGTATATTACCCGAGTTTTACCTGTCACCCCTTCACGGATGATTACGTCACAAGAAGAGATATTTTTTCTGAGAAAAGCAATCACGTATCTGGTTACGCTTAACGCAAATGAAATCTATGTCGAAATGTGAAAAGACATAACTGCTCCTTGGGCTACTTTATGGAACAATGACACATAAAACTTGTGTGCCTGCATAGCGAAACAATCGAGATATACTTTTAAACTTGATATTTATATATAGAGAGAAAACTCACGATGTATGTATATACGTTCCTTGTTACGACTGATACCCGGAATTCTGCTTTGATTGAGCTCAATTTAACATACCTACGTATTCCACGTAACGCTTTAAATGTTAGGTAGCGTGGTGTTCTTGAGACACCTGGGATTATGGGATTCGGAAACCGAGAGACATTTAAATTTTATGAATATATTTGGCCTTTCAAAAAGCATCATAGGTTGTTGCACAATATTTACTTGAAAATCATATCACCAACCATCATTCATACTAATTTCAAGTATGTAGTTGCTATATTTAGCAAATTATTGTCGTTCAATATATGGAGAAATGAATTTTATACTGATATGCTTCACTTCCACCGGATGCGGATGCCCCATTCAAGGGATCGTTTACTCTCCTCCTGATCGTAATTACCGCAGCCAATAATTACCCACCCATTTTCTCAAAGTGACATGTGTGCGTTATACATTATGTCCGGTTTATACTTATGAATGAATGTACTTTGCAAAGATACATGCACGTGGTTGAGAAGTTGGAGTTGAGGCGTGTGTGGAGTTGGGTTTAAAAAATGCAAAATTTAATAAAATGCTTACATAGAATTGACAACTTGGCTCAACGCTCATGATTTCTGCTAATTGTTGAAAATGAATTGAATTGGAGGCTTGATTTATTTTTCAAAGCACCACATGAATTGCATTGCAGGCGCAATCAATCATAAAGGTGGTGTTAGTGTTATCTGAACTCGTCATCAGCATAACTATTCCGTTTGTAGAGAAAAAATGCAACTAACCGTCAATTTCATCCGGAACGGAAGTCGTAATCTTACACCCATCTTAATGAGATTCTAAAATTCTTACAATACATAGTTGATATATATTTTATTGGATTCCTCATACCAGAAAGAATTATTGGGGGAATGCCTAAAGCAATATATATATATATATAAACCTAGTAAAAGGGCAACTCATTCTGCTTGTTATATGCAAGCATTGTCATTTTTTCTCTTTTCTGTGAATTCGTGCAGCGCAGCGGTGCAAAGTGTAAATCCGCAAACAAGAGATTCATCCATATATTTCACACGATATATATTCTTCCGGACTTACGCAACCTGTTGAACACCTAAGAAAGATTTGCTAATCAGTAAAAATGTGTGAGGTAAACAGATGCCCCAGATATGATTCATATCCACCAGGTTGTTGAACTGAAGAGATATATTCTAAATTGATTTTTCTCATGCAACTTTGATTTTGTCGCACAACGCATCAAAACTGTCGGAGAATGGACTCTAGCACGCATATCGTTAATTATTTATTGTTTTTCTAGAAAAAAAACGGTAATAAAATTAAAAGACATTATTCAAATTGGTAGTAAAGTGCATAGTGCTGCAGCAGTGAGTCAATAAAAGCTGCAGGTCAAAAAACAAAATAATATTTAACAACAGGTGCAAGGCGTAATAAGCAGGCTTGTTTCGCATGTATAGCATCGCATATAGGTCGCAGGGAAATTGTGCGTTTACGACTGTGGTTTTTGGGCATTTCCCTCGATGATTGGATATTTGTTGTGATTTGGAAATATGAGATAGATTTCCATTACGAACGTAGTGGTTACCGAACGAGCACAAAAATTCATCAATGAATGAAAAAATGAAGAAAAATCATAACTTCGTTCGTTGATGGATCAACAATGGATAATAATTGTCTTCCTCATCATCAAACCATATTATTTTTTTGTACTGCATTCGATGCACCAACCTATATTTTGAAAATTGATGAATTTGCAAATAAGCAAACAAAGGGGCTGGTCGGAGACAAGTACGCATGGTAGGTACTATAATATGTAATGTAACAAAGATGACCATGGGTTGGAACTTAAACGTATTATACATATACATAAGAGCTGGAATATTGGTTTCCATAATTAGGGCTTATTTATATTTTTTACTATTCTTACTTCAAGAGCCCATCTGCTGCGTGGCATGTTTCTTTAGCGTGCGTCCTACAAATTTTATGGTCTAGTCGTTCAAGTTCAAGACATTGTCTTCGGAATATTGAGCGTGTCTGACATGTTGAGCGTTGAGTTTAACATGTTGTCTGGTTGGTTTACAACATTTTGGAAATAGACAATGCATTTTCTTGGATTTACTCCAACATAGGTAGGTAACTCCAGGTTGGGTTTAGCCAGTGAATGTGCCAGATTGAATTGCCAAAATCCATTGTAATATATGCAATTTTACACTATTAATACGACAGCCATCCATCCATCCATATTGTATAATGCATTTTTTGAATGAAATATGGAATTAATACATTTTCTTACAATTACAACTGTAATTATAACTTCATATCTTAAACTCAGAATGCACAAACCACCATTAATATCCTCAGAGCCGTCACAATACAATGGTTTACAGTTGCGATCTGATAAGGGTACCTATAAACACAAAATATCCATTTGTCCGTCAATCAGCATATATTCCTAACATTTTTCCGTGCTGGAATTAGTGTGTAGAGAGAGCGCACGTACTGGTTTACTACGGTACGCTCACTGCATACAAAAGTGATTTATCATTTTACAAATCGTAGCACCTGCCGACCTGCCACATATGATGAGGTGAGGGCGAAGTGGTTCAGAAATTAAAAAAAGGAACAAAGTCTTTAAATTGTTTTTACTCCCACCCCTTCCAAACTCCCATGATAAGGGTCAATATCATGCGATTCCCGTTTTTTTCTAAGGGGAACCTTCAATGCTTTTAAATGCAACATTGCACTTTTGTACTTCAACCAAATTTTTTACGAAACGGAGGCTCAATTAACACATCTGTTATCAGTGTTTTAAGTAAATCTACGTGTCGTGCATCAAGCAACGCAACTTAATGACGGAATCATCCATTCATTCTTCACAACAATCCAATGACAATTAAATTATGTTCATTCAAAACGTACATAAAAATTCCCAAACTGCATAATTTTACCCAACAACCCCATTGTCATGTTATTATATTAAATTAGCTTGTATTACTTCTCAATAATTATACCCTTCACTGTATATAAGTACAGTGTCGAAGTCGGAGCCCACGTTTAAGGTGTGTATATCCGTTGTGTGATGTATATATACAGTTTGTATACAAACTTTGCAGTAAAAAACCTCGTTAACGCTTGAATGCAGTCATTTATAGTTTTCAGAAAAGAAGAAACAAAACAAGAAGTTTTCTTGACTTCAGCCCATTTTTATACATAAGATGAATTTGATGTTGCTGCATTCGTTAATCACAAGCACGTCCTCACTCCTTTTTATCATTCACGTTGTTGAGGGTCAACCTACCAAGAAAAAAAAATTAGATCGATATCAAATAATCTACTCTCCCAATCAAACCTATATATTATTGATTAGATTTTTTTTCTTCATTTGTCACACACATCCACGGAGGAATCAAAGGGAGTAGACCTGACTGACTGATGACGAAATTGTACGGATGTAAGTAAGTAAGGGGTAGTGGTAGTGTGTACCCGTCACTTTAAAAGAGAAATTGACCACAAAACTGCAATAGCAAAACCAGTAGCACCTATTATGTCATGAGAAAAGGGGTGGGTGTCTTTTTATAAAATTTTATGCATAAAATAGGTTGCCTTTCTTTAAATGCAAAGTTTCGTGACGAGCCTAGAGTCGTACATGACACACCAGAGTATATGATGATAAGAAGAGAATTACATAATGAGCGAAGGATAAGGTGGAAAAATAGTTATTGTTTTTTGATGAGCAGGTAGTAAACAACAATAACACAGAATTGATTAGTATAGCGTGGTTAAACCTTGTGGGTACATATATTTATTGCTGGCGATGAGAATCGGAGCTAGGATTTGCCGAGGATGATACCACAACCACAGCAGTACACCACCACCACCACCACACAGTCGCGTACGTAGTACCTGTGCAGTAATAATATTATGGAGGTGGGCCCAATTTTTGCATAAGGGGATGGGCAGAGAGCGTTGTCGATGGAACAATATGGATGTGCGAGCTCCATTACTACGCGAGTTTTTTAACTTTTGCTTTCATTACAGTTCAGGATAAGAACCAGAGTAAATGTGGGCTTCAGGGTTGGTGAAGCATCTCAAGCTGAAAATATAAGTTCAATTAGGAATCATACGAGCTTGATTGGATCGACGAACAGGAAATTTGCCAAATTAGCTAAAATAGGTTGCTACCACGAGAGGTGATCGGGTTGATTGGAAATCTGGGAACCTCATGGATTTCTGAGTGAAATAAGACAGATTTTAATGGGGCTTGGCGAGATTGAAGTAGTGGTCCTGTGACAAAATGGTAGTGGTGTGGACAGAAAAATACCAAGTTGTTTTTTGAAGTGTAATTAACAAAGTGTAATCCTGAAGGAAGCACGCTAGCCATTATGAGATATATACGGAAAAATTTTTGTGTAGAGTCTGGAAGTTATTGTTGTTTGATTGCAATGTTTATGTAAGTTTTCAAATGTGCGGATTATGCGGTGCGGCAGGAGGAGTTTACGCCATTATGAGATATATACGGAAAAATTTTTGTGTAGAGTCTGGAAGTTATTGTTGTTTGATTGCAATGTTTATGTAAGTTTTCAAATGTGCGGATTATGCGGTGCGGTAGGAGGAGTTTATCGGAAAATATTTATTCATTTTCTTTTCCTTTTTTCAGAATACTAAGTAATTTTATAGCTATAGCGTTATCCCAAGTGGTGGTTTCCCAACACCAGTAAGTACCTTAAAATATAATACATGTATACGCCAAAAATTATGATAAGCGACGATTTTCCAAACGAAGAGAGTGTGTTCGTGATTTCGTCTCACAAGACCCAAATATTATGAAATTCTTAACTTTCCCCACTGTAAACTTCACTCTTTCTCTTGACTTTCAGCTCGGAATGTACAATCGAGCAAACTCATGCGTCTGTCCAAGGGATTTACTCAGCCCCAGCTCGCTATGTCCCAGCTCCACGTACGCAGCTTTTGCTTTTCCATTCTATACCTTAGCTTTAATGATGTGATGTGACAGTAGGAGTGTTGCTGGTGAAAGAAACGGCATATTTGTGTGAGTGAGCATATATTGTACTGATTAACTTTATGTACTTTTTTTAGCTGTGGATCCCTATTTGCAACAAGAGTTTATAAAATTGTTCCAATATGACCCTTCCCACAACCACAGTATCTCAAGAGGGAGGGGGACAAGTCTTGGTCTTCTTGAGTCGCTACCACCAGGCTTAGACCAATCCGACCTTGACTACATTGCTAGTGTATGCCCACCCGACGCATTTTTCTACAGCTTATCGCCACAGCATTTATCTGCGCGTAATATGCTCCAACGATACCTTGCAGGTACTCAAAACACGTTACGTTTGGGAATTATAAATACCTTCACTTGGGAGAATGCTAAATGTATGTATTGTGTATCTTAATGATACTACGAAGTGGAATTTTCTGCGATAAGTACCTGCATTTGTATTTGTGATGCACTACATATGTAACAGTATCTGTGGGAAATTTGTCAAACTAGTTTCATTAGACAGGCACTGCAAATAAGTTGGTAAGGTTGTAAACAAAACAACTTTGCCGTTTCCGTGATATCCCTAATTACATCAGAAATTATTAATTTCATATTTATAAGGTGCTAGTTCCGATGGAAAGTGAATTGTTGTTTTGCAATTATATCATAACTCATTTCCCCTTTTTGTAATAATAGCCCAACCAACTGCCGCGGAAGTACTTCGAGTGGCAAGGATCCTCCTCAAGAGCCGCCAGATCAATCCGAAAATTTGGTACTTTTCCTTTATCGCAGCGGTCATGGAGCGAAGTGACTTGTCCGGCTATAGTGTGCCTCCACCCTTGTTCTCCATGCCAGACTTGTTTTTGCCGTCGCCAGTTTTAAGCGAAGCCCTTAGCCGCTTCGGGATCCAATACCAAGGAAGTCATCATGCGCTCACGATAAATCCGTCGCCCACCCTCCAGCCTTTCTCGAATCAGATTGATTACTCGGATGAGGAGTTTGTCTCAAGTGCGACCGCCTCGGCCATCAACAATCCGCACAGGTTGGCAAGTCAGGCTGGGAAAAAGGGTAAAGTTAGGAGGCGAAGAGTGCGGAAGGGCAGGCTGAGGTCGAAAAATAGTCTCTTGCCAACGGAGACATCCCAGGTCCCGGTCCCAGGTCACGATTCCGAGTCGGCCGGTTCGGAAATCAGGGAAGTGGTCGAACGTGCGCCAAATAGGAAGAGGCACGTCAACGACATTACTGATGGGATCAAGTCTACCACGGCTACGTACAAGTTGAGCTATGGGGAGGAGGACGATGATTATGATGAGCTGAAGAGGATTCACGATACAAGTGGGAACAATACTAGGTTGATAAGACAGGTAGGCAGCTTAATTTTGACGTAATATCCGACCGAATTATACATTCATACAATGCAGTTATGCAGTTAAGCTTTCTTAAACGGCTTATTTCAATGTAAAACGCAATTTATTTGCAGAGAATATTGCAGCGGAGAATGCGTAGGAAAAAGGGAAAAGTAAAGCGACAAGTGTACCAACCCACGGCATTCATTCATCACGATGGCGTGCGTAGCGTAACTTAACTTAAAACCTACTTACTTTTTACTATTATTATTATTAGATTGATCTCACTCACACCTCTCTCACACAAAATCCCTCTCACTTTCATCTCTCTGTAGACTGGGGAATGCGTTCTCTTCAACGGGACGCATGGGTCTGACACAATTGAAGAAAATAGATTATGGTACTTTCGGGAAGATATCATGGTCAATCAACACCATTGGTGAGTAAATTGTACATTTTTCATGAATTGTAAATTTTATCAATGAAAATGAAACATTTCATTCCTCGAGGATTTAATTGCACACAGCACATGTGTCGAATACGAGTAGGTACACGTTATTGATATATATGTTCTCACAATATTGTGTCACACGCGAAAAACTAGTACAATAGGCACGCAATAATTACAAGCGATAAAACAAAATGTATGAGTGTACACTTCAAAAGTCGCCTTAAGTTGTCACGTAATATGGGAATGTACAAACGCATGTTTATGGCGGATAAAGAAACAGAGTATTTTTTGCATTTCACGATATCATGACACATTATTCATAGTAAATAGGTTTAATTACAATCCCTTTTCGTTAGGTACTGGCACCAGGTGTACCCATTGAATGCAACACGACACGGTGATAGGAGAGCTGAACTGTTTTTCTTTATGCATCGGAATATCGTCGCAAGGTAAAATATATCAGCAGAATCAGAAAGAAAGAGAATAATAATAATAAATACTTGAAGTAAATGAGGTTGCTTAATTATCTTAACACTTGATTTTTCAAAAATCAGGTATAACGCTGAGCGACTTGCGAATGGATTGGCGAGAACAACAGAGCTGAGTCTCCAAGCTGGCAGCGTTATTGAGGATGGATACAACTCACACTTGATTGACATGAATTCAAGGAGATTTTGGACACCACGACAGCCCCATACCCCACTTCAGGTAGCGGCGATTGGAGATACTATTGTCACACATTATGTCATGTAGTTTAGATAAATCAGAAAAGTCTGATCGAAGGAATATGTGTAAACAGGAGGAGCTCATTAATGGGATTAATTAATTTAGGTATCTATAAATCTCTCACATAATTTTTCTTAGGACATTTTCCACGAAGAGGATCCCGACTTTGCGCAGACGATTTTAATGAAAGACTTGACTGATTTGTATTACAAAATCGTGTACTCTATAAGGGATGGGGCGCTTCTGGGAGTGAGTACATTTCAGTGTCTATATATAATTATCTCTGCTTGTAACATGGGCAAGAATAATGGGATAAATATCATTGCTTTCTACACAATACGTAGCCAAACAATCAACCCATTCCCATCAGAAATAGAGATGGCATTGAACATCTGGGAAATATTGTGGAGGCATCGGAGCTCTCTATAAATCCATTGTACTACCATGCCTTTGGACTTCACAACCTTGCTCACAATGCAATTGGCTTGTCGGCAGATCCCCAGTTTTTGGCAAGATTGCCTACTGGTGTTATGGCTGACACAGGTAAACAGAAAAAGACCAATAATACAATACATTACTTCCATAATGTGTTCTCTTACATATATATGGAGTAATCACCATATTGCATTATTTAACTCAAACATGCTTGAATTGAATAGCGACCACAATGAGGGATCCTGCGTTTTATGTTTTTCACTCGGGAATTGACAACTTGTTTGATAGATACAAGAGGACTTTGCCACCGTATCAGCTACGCGACGTACGAGACACGAGATTGTTCTTAACCTTTAAACAATAAAAGAAATAACTTGGGGCTAAAAAAACTAATGACTAATGAATTTGTAGGGCGAGTGGCCATTGGCATGGGACGGTGTGGCAATTAGTGAAATCCAAGTCATTCCCCATCTCAACGATGGCAATGCTAACAGTCTCAGGACATTTTGGTCCACACACCGGTTTCCTCTTGAGTCGGGAATAGACAATAGTATTCACAATGGAGATGTTCGTGCAGACGTATGTGCGATGCACTTGAACCACGAACCCTTTACTTTCCGATTGACAGTGGTAAGTGAAATGATGTGGCAAATTGAAAAAAAAAATGTAAGATGGATGGATGGATGGATTGGCAGTTTGTAAAAATGCTTGCTTTGCAGAATGTCAACCCATGCGTGAATACCCTAACAAGACAAGGTACCGTCCGGATATTTATGGCACCCCGCTATGACGAGCAAGGCCGCCGATTCCCGTTGAGAGTACAGCGCAGGCTGATGTTCCAGCTGGATGCTTTCCCTGTGAAACGTAAGAAATTAAAATTGCGAATACATTTTGTATATTGCATGCATTGCATTGAATATAGCTCATTTTACCAATATATTTTGCAGTTCAACAAGGGAAAAACGTGATAGTTCGAAGTTCCGAAGATTCCTCTGCAACCAAGCCATGGCCAACTACTTTGCAAGAGCAATTTTACAAAACCCAAGGTCCTGCTGGTGGAGCTGCTGACTACTGCGGATGCGGTAAGAATTCAGATTTACTTCTGAAGATCAAATGAGAGCCCTTCAAATTAAAATATTTTCCGGAATATAATTTTAGGATGGCCACGACACATGCAAATCCCAAAGGGAACTCCCCACGGCATGGAATTTGATATTTTCGCAATGGTCACAAATTACGATGAAGACGTGGTGCACGACTCTGTCGAAGACCTGCAAATCCCGGAACCTTGCAATTCACCCTATTTGTTTTGCGGCATACCATGGAGAAGATACCCCGACCTACGACCTATGGGATATCCCTTTGATCGAATGCCGTATAAAGTTCCGGCTGGGTGCACATTGGGATCTTTGTTTCCAGATATGCTGTGCAAACTGATACAACCTGAATGGTTGCGGATGGTGGAGACTTTAGAGGAGTATGTACATGCTGCCCCAAATATGGGGATGTCTACGGTAAGTACCAAGCCAGCCAACATTCTAAAGCAGTTTCCTTATGCGCGTGAAATGCATTGGCAAAAGCAAAAAAAAATACTAACCCTTTTATATCTTTTTTTTTCTAGGTTGTGGTACAACATGTCGATACAATCGTGTAAAGCTGCAAAGTCACCAACCGGAACGTTTCAACAAAGGATATGATGTTCAATAGCAAAAATCTGTCATCCTATATATTTATTCTTCCACCTTCCGTAACCTTTTGTAAAGGAGTGTATAACTCAAGGCTGATTTCTTTCAATGTTATACATTCCTTTTGGATTTTTAAAGAGTTTGTGTACATATCATGCAAAAAATAACATATTTTGAGTCTTTACACGAATAAAGATGAACCATCAATTTAATTTTTGGATTACACTATTTTATTTTTTCATTTTTTATAGGCAGTTGAAATTCGTAAAAACACAATATTATCCTATGAACATATCCTGAAACACTTTGGTTTTGGTTAACGTAGTAAACCCTGTGTAAAGTTGTGAAACGGTGCGAAAAAAAACCACCAGAGCATAATATTCGAAATTTTATGGACTCACTTTTTTTACACTACAGGTCCCAGTCAGATCTGAAAGGTTATATAGTTTTCGTCAGAATCACTCTGACGCAAAACTGTCCTTCACATCACGCTCATCTCTGTCAGACTTGAGTAGACAGCTTATCTTATCTTTTACTTNTTTTCGTCAGAATCACTCTGACGCAAAACTGTCCTTCACATCACGCTCATCTCTGTCAGACTTGAGTAGACAGCTTATCTTATCTTTTACTTCAAATATTAATTAAATCACGTAATAAAACAAAAAATAGTCTTGATCTGTCAACTTGCCCGCAATAAATTAATCATTTCGTCATCATAATATTAAAATATATACATTAAAAATCTAGACCAAGATCGTCTTCGTTATTGCGAAATTTTCCCAGATCGACGTATACCTAAAAATGCTTGCAACGCATCGGACACGAGAAGGTCATGTAAGTTTTTTAAATGACTTTTTATGCGAAACTTCCGTCTCGAACGGAATGATAGCCATTTGCTGTGACGTTGCTCGAGAAGGAGTTGTCAGCCGGACTGAGAAGTGGAGTTCTTTCGGATCTCACGTAAGAATTGGCAAATTCCTGCTGAATCTCGTCAAGTGTTTTCCCCTTTGTTTCCGGCACGAAAAAGTAAATGTAGAGGAAACCCAACAGGCAAAAACCTCCAAACAACCAGTAGCAGCCAGCATCTCCCAAAATGCGGATTAAATCCAGGAAGAATTTGGTCATGGCGAAGGACATGAACCATTTGGCTGAAGTGAGCAAGCACCCTGCCACCCCTTTCACGTGGTGAGGCAGGATTTCCCCCATGATCATGTACCCCACCGGGCCAACCCCAACGGAGTAGGAGACCACGTAAATGACAAGACTAGTGAGGGGTAGCCATCCCAATCCTTCGGGGGACACGTTACCGTTTTGCTGCTTGAGGAAGAAGTAGTAGCCGAGAACACCGAGGGAGCAGACCATCGACATTTCTGAGATCATGAGGAGCATCCTCCGGCCAAAGTATTCGACGAGGAAAGCTCCTGCTAAGGCTGCCACCTGTAAAATAAAAAAATACTCTAATAGTAATAGTGGCATAAAATATGGCGGTTTCGAAATACAAAATGTACTTACTGCTTGCACAGCTCCAATAATAATTGTCGAATTAGTACTCATCCATTGTCGCCCCAGAGGAGTGGAATATGTCGACGGTGTAAAAGAGAACAGGATCAATTCCAGCAAAAACTTGGAAAAAGTAGATAAGAAAGGCGATGGAGACTGGGCGGAGCACTGGCATTTCCAAAAGGACTCGCCACCCACTCGACTTTTCCTGACTGTTGTGGACACTAATTTTCAACTACAAAAATGCAAATTTCAGTTAAAGATTATAAAATTAAAAGCAAGCTGATTCAGTAATGAGGATATACGCACAACTCTCAGTTCCGGATCGACTTGTTCTTTAATGTAAGCTCCACGGAATTTCAACAGGGCAGCTGTGGCTTCCATAGTTTTCCCTTTTTGAACCAAATACCGAGGAGACTCGGGCACGAACAGCATCATGATGAAAATGATGACAGGGAGGGAGGAGGATATGAGTGCTTGCATGCGCCAGGAAACGAAGGCCCCATAAATGTAACTAGATTTGGGTTTTAAAAAGTAACGATTTTCAGCTTGACGTTTTTGTTCATTGCTCTTAATAAAGTAGAATCAGAATCACAGTGCGTATAAGAGTACATACATTAGCAAAATACCAATGCTGATCATCATATCAAAACCTGCGCAAAGAGTGCCTCGAATGCTGACATCCGCCATTTCCGCTGTGAATATGGGTGCTGCCACAGCATAAACGCCGCTGCAGAATCCTAAGATATCCGATGGTACGTAATCGGATTAGATTAATATCAGGGGCTAGGTTACATTTGTGTTATAAACCTCAAATAAATTTCACAGGATTAGAATATTAGTTATCGGCACGTACCAGTTATAAATCGTCCAAGAAGAATCATTGTGACTCCATCAGCAAAAAAGATAAGTAGCCAGCCGGCAAAGAATGGGATAGTTAATACAAGCATGCTCATCCTCCGCCCGAGTTTCTCGATAGCCAACCCAGCCGCGGGACCGGATGCCACCGCCCCCAACTGTAAATAGATTGTGGGTTAAAAAGAAATGTAAAAAAATGGTAATCCATAAAACATCTGTTTGTATGAGCGCATTTGACAAATTGAACATTTGATCTGTGACGTATGCATGTCATGATGATGTTACTCGGTAAAGTAACGCATGCGATTTTAGGATTTTGGGATTACAAATTACAATCTTGGTTTTTGGTTTCTACTAATGAATTAATCTTAGATACATCGGATGTTTATGCATGAAGCACATGGACCGATGATGCGTGACCGCATATGTCTACACTACGTAGTAACGTACGTAAATTGAAATAAAAATTGGCCACGTGGACATGGTCTTAAATCTCGACAAGAATGAAGTAATGACAAGAAAATGCGTGATGAGGCTTAGTCAGGATTTGTTAAAGATAATCCCTTTCGGATTAGGGATATTACATTTGGTTATAATTTAAGCTTCACCGAAGTGGATTCGCCACCCGAGCAAATTGCGAATTTTTAGGGACCCCCAAATTGTGAACCCCATACCAGTTTATATCCAGGTCAATAACTTGTTAAATACAGTTTGTATTTCGCAATATCTGCAAGAATTAATACGTACATATGCCACATTAATCTTTCTTCATGATTCATGGTGTCATTTTAAAAACCTAATAAACGACCATAAACGCGTGACTTAAAATATTTAGACAAAACTTCCTGGTAAATTGGCAAAAATCATGACCTTTAAGGACATTAAGCGCATTTCACAATTGCTAGTCGCTGTATATTCACGCGAAGTGATATTGTAAATTATCATAGCTTGATCTTATATGAACCTCTGTAAACAAATTAGTCAAATTGTAAGCAAATCCATACGAGTAAACACTTTGTGAATGCTGATAGTACCCCATGAAGGATAACACAAGGAAAAGTTCGTTGCTTCTTAAAAATGAACTTATGGCCTTGCAAGAGTAAACATTTGCACGGGCTAATTTCCCCGAACACGAATAGAACTTTAATCTTTGGTTGTTGTTTTAATGGAAAGTTACCGTGATAATAGAACCAATCCATGACTCCTCTGTGGAAGTTAGCTGAATACTGCCGTCGTTCCGTAGGTCAGGTAGAGCTAGAGCAAAACAAAAATTGTGACTATTATGCACACCAACATCCCCCACTGTATGTAGTAAGATCATTTTTATGGAATATTTTCATGAAAGAAACCATAAGAGGCGGAATTACCTACGGCAGACCAACTGAGAACTGTCCCTAGCGCTAGTGCCCCCATATTCGCTAAAAAAATAATTTTATTAGTTAACACTGTTATACCTTTCTGATTCTCTTCAACGGAAAATATTTTTAGTAGACTAACCGGCCAGGGCTGCAAAGTACTGGACATATCGTTCTCCTTGAAACTGCGGTAGATCTTCATCTCCGTCACACTCGCTAAACCTAAAACTTGCCTTTCTCACACGCTGCACCCGAATACCCGAAGCGGTTGACATTGTTGTCGAACTTAGCCCCTGTCGCAACGACCCTTCCCCCTTCGGTGGGGTTAGCAGAGGTGCTTTCAGCGAGTCCATTTTTTAAAACTTAAATCTATGCGTAAGCTTGTCAAGTCCGTAAAACTGGCTTAAAAAATTATCCTATGCCGATCCCATTTGTTGTTCACTAGAACGCCCTACGAGAAGTGCGTCAGTTATTCACGCGGTTACGTAACTTATTAAATGTATAAACTCCGACCCGCATGGGAAGCAAAGGATGCCGGTTCCTGATACGATTTCACTTTGTGTTCGTATCTCTTCCCGTGTTCACGACGAACTGAACATTATGCGCAACTATCTATGCACACTTTGCTGGAACGGAAAACTGGTACCCCACACATGAGTGGAACTAAGTAAATGAGATACTGGAACTGGAACTCTATAAGTCTGGTCGAGTAAAATATAGATATGCGTGTGGGTATGTAGGTGGAAAGTTTATATACAAATAAATCTTTATCAAATTTCAAGATATCTTAAACGTTAGATTTACCGATTTACTTACATGTGGGCATAATGTAAATATCTGATATATATGAAAACACATATGAGCAATCATATCGTACTAAATAGACGATATTATTATTATGTCTGTGCCCTGGGGTCGTTTCATATCTATGCATTCTGCACTGTACTGCACGTGAAGTTGTACAACTTCACATATCAAATTTCTTGTTAGATGCAAAGAAGCCAAAAAGTTGATGTCCATGAGTTGTACACGGATATATAAGTATTACAAAGTTTTATGAATCTAACTGTACACAATAATGTGCTCAACAAACACATGCAAATCATAAGCTGAAATATAAATATCCAAATCCAGGCCTGCCTTGCCAGACATTTTTTTATTGCAGCTGTAGAATGAACCACTACTTGCAAGCATGATATGATATGATTGTGTAGAGCTGTAGAGTCGTCTCTAATTCTCCTTACTGATATTACACTTTCACATTTGTAAGAATGGAAGTGAGTTTTATAGTAACAAAAGCCATTTCTATCTATATATCGATATTTATTTACGCTTGCTTTTAATTGAGAATTTATTCATATTTTTACGTATGGATATTTAACATGGATAAGCGTCAGTAGTATGAAATGGGAATACTCAATTGCATTGTACCTTTAAACTTACTAATAATCCCTTACATGTAATGATATCTTTTGTTAATTTACAAGTTGACCATGCACATCGGGCACTGTATCATGTTGGTAATTTATGTAAGCGTGACGTATCATGATCATCATCACAAAGCTTTTAGTTTAGACACAATAAGTTGGTCTATATTCATAGGTATTTTGCAATTTGTCATCATGTGGATGTCGTAATGGCAGTTCATCCATTTTTTTAAGTGTTGTAGCGACTCATATTGAATGACAGTGAGAGTATTCTACTACGACTAATAATTTTTACGGTCGGGCTAGATATTATTTAATCTTGCTTAAGTTTCCAAAACACTTACCACCAATCTACAATCTACAGGCATGCATGCATCATTGCTTGCATCCACATAGACCCCTCCCGTGCATATCCGAAATTCAGACAACATGTGTCAGAATTCAGAATCGGAATTATTTAGCTTTAAATGGACTTGTACTGGCAAAGGTTACAGACAAGAATATAACAATAAAAAGGAAAATTTAATTAATTCCATGAGTATAGCCTTTAGTTCTATAGGAAATGCTTTTCGTGCTTCAATTTCCGTAATAGCTTTTCTTCTGATAGTCTACTTTTCTGAGAAACCCTTAAAATGGAATTATACACGCAACCAACTAACATCACTCACAATAAGCGGCCTACAATTTTTACCCTTTTAAGGAGCCACCTCTCAAATAGATAACTAATTATACTCTCTCCGGACTCTGGAAAGAAGAAGATCAATGAAATTGTGGTTTCTCTTCTCGCAAAGTGAGATTGTCAGTGAAGCCACTTGATAAAACGAGAAATAAACTTGGCTTATTGTCCTAATTGACGAAACATGTATTTCATTTCATGACACAAAAAATACCCACCCCAATTTCATTCATGGCGAATGGCGACTTTATACAACTGGAAGGCGAAAATGTTCAATGATTCAAATGTCAACCAAATAATGATCAGAGGAATAGGCAGAGCAAACAACGCAACGGGGTTTGATCGGTTTTGTTGATTTTACAAATACTAAATATTTTACGACTGATTTAATGGGCGGGACTGAAATTCCATTTGGTACAAGTAAAATAAACAAGCCTAGTTTGTAAATTGATTGCCTAATTTTCCTCAAGTTTGTAAATACGAAGTTCCAGTTTCTCCTCGTAGGCAAAGGCACAAAGACGACCACGACGAACCCCAAAAATGAAACATGAGACACCGGGAAACAATGGATTTCAAAGGTTTAGCTCTTGCGATAATTCCGGTTCTCCTGGGATTGACTGGGGGCAAAGCCTCCAGTTTGAGTCTGCTAATGGACAAAGCTATAAGTTTGCAATTGACCCACTGCTCATTCTCTTTAGTCTTTCAAGGGACATCCAAGGAAGTATACAGATTTAGTGATTTAATCCAGGTGATATCACGGTACGGCTTAACGGTGTCGTCTCAAGACCTCACTGAGCACCTCCTTTGGAAGGATTGGCTCCCACAGAAGAGGCACAGGTGCTCCGTGGTTGTGACTCAAGTGAATAATTATGAGGTTAATGTTGCTCGAAGCTTTTTGCAATACATTGCCAACACTGACGTGATTTCAACACTGCCTCACAGGAGGGACGAGGACTATTTCATGTTTATAACAAAGGATCGTGGAGATGCTGCGTCTTTGTTGAGATCTGAAGCTTTAGGAAAACTTAAATACAAGGTTGCACTTTTTGAAGAAGACAGAAGTACTGCTGAAGAAGCTCAAGCAAAAATAATTTCATACGATCCATACCGGACCAACATTTTACCAGTAAAATTGAAACCAGGGAATCACCTATTCTCCGACTACACCTCCGATTTTAACAAGCACCCAGTGCGCATGGCAGCAACGCTATATTACACCCCGATTTATGAAGTGAAACTGGTAAATGGCACTTTGACCGAAAAGCGGGGTTACATTGTGGAGTTACATGAAGCAATCAGAAATCGTTTGAATTTGACCGCAGTCGTGACGCCATGTACTCCGGATGGTAGGTCGGGTACTCAACTGGAAAACGGGACATGGCAAGGATGCGTCGGTGACGTGTTACAGGACCGGGCAGACATGGGCACTGTTGTGAGCCCTGACGAAGCCAGATATCCGTACATTGAGTTTGGTGCAGCAATGCGGTACACGTTTGTTGGATTTTTAGTTCGAAAACCCATGGTGTACTTGTCGTGGAATGCTATTTACAAGTCATTTACGCCCAAAGTGTGGCTCCTTCTAGGGGCAAGTTTTGTATGCGTTAGTGTTGTCCTTTGGGTCCAGCAAAAGTTGTACTTTTCCCGAAAATTAGAAAAGGGCCCTACTGCTTTCCGCGTTTTCTTTACGTTTTTTGAAGTGATGGTCGGTCAAACTGCACCAACCCCTTGGGGTCCTGCATCCAAGATGCTTTTTCTGTTCTGGCTCCTCTATGCTTTGGTTATTGGCACTGCATACACGTCTAAACTGACCAGTTTGATGACTTCCCCGACAGCGGTTACAGTGCCAAGGACTTTCAATGAGTTAGCGTTTTCAAAGTACAGGTTTGGCGTGGGAAAGTCCTTCAGGAAGGGTTTGGGTGAGGCTGTTTTGAAACATTCAAATGTGCCATCAATCAAACGCATCTACAAGCGTATGAAAACTCATGACAATGACGCGGACTGTGTGCAGGAGGCTAAAATCACGAGGTTTGGATGCTTATCGTGGAATATCATTTTAGACTTTATCGTCAACACGAGATACAAAACGGCCAAGGGAGACAACCCATTTCTACTCTCGAGTGAAGCCATGAATGTGATCCCGGTGGGATTCATAATGCAGAAGCAGTCAATATTTCGGAGTCGTTTTAATAAATACATAACTACTGCCTTTGATAGTGGACTAATAGATCGGATTTACGATATGGACGTGGCGTACCTTAGATTTAAAATGAATATGCAAAAAAATCCGAGGAACCGGAAGAGTCATCATGACCCTGGTCGGGAGTCTGCGAGGCCGTTAACATTTGCAAATTGTCAAGGATCTTTCTATATATTTTTATTGGGGGCTATAATTTCAGTGCTGGTATTTATTGGGGAAAAAGTTGTGGCGTCACGTGCCCGTACATTGACAAATGGTGTGACTAGAGATAATATTGAGAACAGAGTGATCGACACGGAAAGTCAATGCACAGTGCTGTCTGATGTGTATAACACGTATAATACCACCTTCACATACAATTAACGGATTGGATGAAAACCCAATTTTTTATTTCACTGTTAGAAACTTCATTCTTTACGTAGTACGTCCAGTCATCCAGTTTTCCCTTGCCCTTAATTTCATATACACGCATTGCTGTGGTCAGAATGCAATAAATTCTACTTATAGTCGAGATATGCTGTATATCTGAGTTGACTTGACCTTTTGCGTATGCCAAGTCACAGTTGCTTCCCCATGAGGTACATAATATATACTCATTGCCGAAATCAGAATCCAATAAATTCAATTAGTTGTCGAGATATGATGTAAAAAACACTTTATGCTGACGTTTGATCCACTTCTGGTTGCACCAGCCAGTGTGCTCATATTCGAGTTGATGGAAGGTATTGGGGTAAAGAATGGGTGTGGAATGTTACAAGTTGAGACACCCAAGGGTTTTTGAGTTTATACGGAAGGAACGGAGGGACATCGGCCACCAAACAACTTTATAAGCTTAAAGGGGAAAATCGTTAATAAAGTGTTATTTATATACATAAACAAACAAAGTAACGGGCAAACAATACCGCGTAGAATGCGAAGTCATCTGCAAAGCCCGGAAATTATCTCAAAATCTTACATTTCTAAATAAAATTATTCATGAATTACAATTTTCCACGAAGTTGCAGGCCAATTTTCTAGTAAACATCTAGTTTTTGTAAAATCAAATTGCAGGTGGAGATTAGGATTCAGCAATAAAAGCTTATTGATATCAAATTCAACTATATAAAATAAAAAACGACGAAAACGTGCATTTATACAGACCTATTTGTTTTATGTGCTTTGTAAAAAACCGATAGCCCCCTTTCTTTGTCATCCACGCATATTATTTGCCCGGAATTGATACTTGCTTTGCGTAGGTGCTAATAACACGTGGCTGTGTTCCCTGGCTAGCGTTGTTCAGCTTAATAAGCTTAGATTGTCCTAATTGACGAAACGTGTCATTGTATATCTTGACATAAAATACCTACCCGAGTTCCATTTAAATGGCAATTTGATACAACCGGAAGGAGAAAAATGTTCAATGATTCAAATGTCAACCGTAATAATGATCAGAGGTGCAGACAGGGTACACAGCGGGGGTTGATCTGTTTTGTTGATTTTTGCTAATGCCCCCGCCGCTTAGTCTCCTTGCCTTGTTAGCAAAAATGATAATAATTGCCGCTGAGGGAACTTCCCATTCGTTTGGCATTTTATATCGCGTGTTTCCTTTCCTTTTCACTTTCAACTTTGAATTTCTATCACTTGACCTTTTACGTCACGTACCCGTTCCCCCTTTCCTTTTCTCCCAAAGAGATTGAAGGGAAAGGCAAAGAGATCTCGAGACGTAAAATGTCAAACGAAAACAATAGGAAAGCAATTATAATTTTCGCTAACAGGCTTCCCAGGCTATAATTGTAAGTGGGAGACTTAATATGGATATTAATATTTTGTTTTACGACTGATTTAATGGGCGGAAGTGAAATTTCATTGCCACAGCTAAAACAAAAACCATACGTTTTATTTCCTCAACTTGGTAGACAGGAAATTCCAGTTCTTCCAGGTGGGCACATGCATACAGACGACCAAGAGCAAACATGAAAATTAAAAATTGGGAAATAATGGGTTTCAAAGCTTTAGCTCTGGTGATGATTTCACTTCTTCTGGGATTGACTGAAACCAGATCCTCCAGTTTGAGTCGCCTGATGGAAAAGGTAATAAGTTTGCAATTGACCCACTGCTCATTTTCTTTTGTCATTCAAGGGACATCCAAGGAGGTAGACAGATTTAGTGATTTACTCCAGATGATATCACGGTACGGCTTAACGGTGTCGTCCCAAGACCTTACTGAGCACCTACTTTGGAAGGATTGGCTCCCACAGAAGAGGCACAGGTGCTCCGTGGTTGTGACTCAAGTTAATAATTATGAGGTCAATGTTTCTCGAAACTTTTTACAATATATGGCCAACACCGACGTGGTTTCAACACTGCCTCACCGGAGGGACGAGGACTACTTCATGTTTATAACAAAGGATCGTGGAGATGCTGCGTCTTTGTTGAGATCTGAAGCTTTAGGAAAACTTAAATACAAAGTTGCACTTTTTGAAGAAGGCAGTAGTACTGCAGGAGAAGTTAAAGCTAAAATAATTTCTTACGATCCATACCGGACCAATATTTTACCAGTAAAATTGAACCCAGGAAATCACCTATTTTCTGACTACACCTCCGATTTTAACAAGCACCCTGTACGAATGGCGGCAACGTTATACTACACCCCGGTCTATGAAGTGAAATTGGTAAATGGTACTTGGATCGAAAAGCGGGGTTACATTGTGGAGCTACATGAAGCAATCAGAAATCGTTTGAATTTGACCGCAGTCGTGACGCCATGTACTCCGGATGGTAGGTCGGGTACTATGGTACTTGGATCGAAAAGCGGGGTTACATTGTGGAGCTACATGAAGCAATCAGAAATCGTTTGAATTTGACCGCAGTCGTGACGCCATGTACTCCGGATGGTAGGTCGGGGACCCAACTGGAAAACGGGACATGGCAAGGATGCGTCGGTGACGTGCTACAGGACCGGGCAGACATGGGAACTGTGGTGAGCCCTGACGAAGCCCGATATTCGTACATTGAGTTTGGAGCCGCAATGCGGTACACGTTTGTCGGATTTCTAGTTCGAAAGCCCAAGGTTTACTTGTCGTGGAATGCAATTTACAAGTCATTCACGTCCAAAGTGTGGCTCTTTCTGGGGGCAAGTTTTATATGCGTCACTGTTATCTTTTGGGATCAGCAAAAGTTATACTTTTCTCGCAAGTCTGAAAATAGCCCTTCTGTGTTTCGCGTTTTCTTTACGTTTTTTGAAGTAATGGTAGGTCAAAGTGCTCCAACCCCTTTGGGCCCTGGATCCAAGATGCTTTTCCTGTTCTGGCTCCTTTATGCTGTAGTTATTGGCACTGCATACACTTCGAAACTGACCAGTTTGATGACTTCCCCGAAGGCAGTTGCAGTGCCAAGAACGTTTCATGAGTTGGCGTTTTCAAAGTACAGGTTTGGTGTAGGCAAGACCTTCAGGAAGGGACTGGGAGAGGCGATTTTGAAACATTCAAATGTGCCCTCAATCAAACGCATCTACAAAACCATGAAAACTCACGAGAATGACATGAACTGTGTGCAGGAAGCGAAAATCACTAGGTTTGGGTGTCTGTCATGGAATATGATTTTAGACTTTATCGTCAACACGAGATACAGAACGGCCAAGGGGGACAATCCATTTTTAACCTCGAGTGAAGGGATGAATTTAATTCCCGTGGGATTCATAATGCAGAAGCAGTCCGTATTTCGGAGTCGTTTTAACAAATACATAGCAGCTGCCTTTGACACAGGGCTAATAGACCGGATGTACGATATGGACGTGGCGAATCTCAGATTCAAATTGAATATGCAGCAAATTTCTGAGAACCGGAAGAGTCATCATGACCATGGTCGGGAGTCAGCGAGGCCATTAACATTTGCGAATTGTCAAGGATCTTTCTATATATTTTTATTGGGGACTGTAATTTCTGTGGTGGTATTTTTTGCTGAAAAAGTTGTGGCGTCACGTGTCCGTACATTGACAAATGGTGTGACTAGAGATAATATTGAGAACAGAGTGACCGACATGAAAAGCAAATGCTCAGCGCTGCCTGATGTGTATAACACGTACATTACCGTCTTCACATACAATTAACAGAATGGTTCAAAACGCAGTTTTATTTCACAGTTAAAAGCTTCATTCTTCACACAAGTCAAGGTTGGGAATCGGGTTCAAGCGTAAATTTTCGTTGGTCTGAATGAAGTTAAAAAATACCATATAAAATAGAAGGCTATTGCATGACTGGGACCCGACACGACCTAAGCCATTGACACCAATGTTATTACTTATTCGCCTCCTTTGAAGGCTACACGGATAGTATTCATAAAGAAGTTGAAGTGGCGTCGTTTGGTCAAGCTTGTTTACTTTACATTTTACGATAAGATTTCTGTAATAATGTTATATGCTTATGCTTATATGTGCAGGCTGCAGAGTATCACGCTGATTAAATTATGCTTAGGTTTCCACATTTGATCAATACAGTCATTATAATGAGGATAAACCAATAATTGTAAATGAGTTGCGTCACTGTAGTAAAAAATACGATAAGCGCTCTACAGAGTTGTGAGATAATTATGAGCAGGCCGGGCAGTAGTATTTGACGTGAAATAAAATCTATCTTGATTTACGAGAAGATAATACTAATTGTAAATGTTGTTACCAATATTGACTTAGCATAGATATTTTACTTTCATGTACAGCCGGACATAACAATTTCCTTCTTTGCTGGTGGAAATCAACTGATACGATTTCCTGCATAGATATCTTATATGTTTCGTTTTTTGTTGATGTGCTTCATTTCTCATTTGCATACATTAACATGTATCTACATACAGAAAAAATGCAAATTTACGTCTAAGTTATCCAATGTTATTTTATAAAGGACAGTACTGCCATGTCGGTGCAAATGTGATATGTGATGTAAATGAAATAGCCAATTATAATGCTTCTCATATTGAAAATTTAAAATGCGGAACAGCAACAGCATGAGGTTTGACATGTTGAAGCGACATGGATTTGACGGATTAATATACGAATTCGAACTACATCATGACAATATCCCAAAAGTCTGGTTTGAGGTTTGTGAATATTTTTGACAGGTCGAACTTGGACCTGCTTGCTGGGCATGATTATGCTGAAGGGGCACTTCCGTAGTATGGGTTTCCTAGTTGGTTGGAAGGAGGGTTTGCTCCATATTGATTTCCTGCGTATCAACATTTACTTTGGCGATTCCTCGATTCTACACTGCGGTGGAGATTCAGTTTTGTTTGGTGTGACTTGACACGGCACTGGGAAAATAAGATCTCCGAACGTCATTTGTGTTATGCTCACTCATTGCTCAAACTAGTAAGCTTAAATACTAATTTATTTGAATTCAAATAGGCAAGTGGAAATCCGAATGGATGGGTCAAGTGGCACGGTACGCTGGCACGTGAGCAACACTTTCAAAGCAGCGTGCTAACCGACTGCACGGACCGAATTGGGCATTTACATAAGTGATAGATACTGATGATGATAACGCTTGTTAAAGTTACGCTTATGCTATAAAACCACCAAATCAAAGTGATTGAAGACCTGTGTCTGATTATGATTATGATTAAAATTACAAGAGCGAGATATTGATTTATCATGCTAAGTTGGCATCAGATATCCAAGCTTATCATGAATGAGTGGTCATAATTCGCATATCCAGGTCGCCTTTCTTCCATGCTCCATATTCCACATAATCCCATTCACCATTCGGCATTTTAGGGAGAATACACGCCTTCCTTGCAATATGCTACATACAGGACTTCTCGGCCCAAGTGCTCTCCTCCTGGGAGCCCTTCTTGTTTGCTCGGTTGGGGATTCACATTCACAAGCTACATTTACAAACCCGATTATCGATGGAAACTCGGCGGATCCTTTCGTGGGTCGTGTTGGGGACTCGTACTACATGCTCCTATCAACCGATACGGAACATGAACTAACCATCTACAAAAGCGCAGAGTTGACCAATTTCCGTAATGTTGAATCTAAAGTGATTTTTAGGGCTCCAGAAGGTTATCAAAACGTTTGGGCGTCGGAAATGCATGAAATGCCAGATGGCGGTCTCTACATCTACTTTGCCATGGGACAAATTGGGGATTTCAATAGGAATTGGGTGATCAAGGCGGATGATCCTACCAATCCAATGGGAAACTGGAGCGAAGCCATTAGACTTCTTCCTCATCTCGAGCAGCCGGGAGTGGACGGAACTATTTTGAAGCATAACAATAAAATCTATTACGTTTGGAGTGGGCGTGACATGATTGAAGGCAGCATTCCTCATGACTCCATCCTCATTACTCCAATGATTGACCCAGTGACGACGACCACAGAGACAACAATCATTCGCCAGCCGTTACTCTGGTGGGAAAGGAATGTTAATGAGGGACCTTTCTTCATTTATAATAATAACGTGTCCTACCTTCTCTTCGCGGCGTCATTCACCTTCTCGGAGTACTACTGTCTAGGGCTGATGAGCATTGATGAAGGACAGGATCCAATGGTTGCCAGCAACTGGTGGTATGGTCCTGAGGATGGTCCCGTTTTTGAAAAGAATGAGGCAGAGGATGTTTACGGAGCTGGACATGCGTCTTTCACAGTTTCTCCAGGTAAGTTAGAAGTAGTAAGTGGTGACGATACGATAAGGCAAAAAACACTTTTAAAAGCACATTTACTTTCTTGTTTT
>JAANSN010001884.1:0-28578 GCA_036850665.1 Dicranocentrus wangi | reverse complement strand
ATAATATACGTTCTATATATATATATATATATATATTTAAAAAAGATATTTATGTAAAAACGGTAACTATCGTAAATTTTTCGAAATCTATACATACTAAAAAAAGGTAATTAAAAGCAGTTCTTTGTTGGGCCTGTTTTGACAACAGGGCAATATATGTATGTGTAGTGGTTTGACCGGTAGGGAAGAGGGGGTCACTCTTCAGTGGGAAGATCTGAGACCAATGGTTGGAGATGCGAAGGTATAGATCCGTCAGAGTCTAGGTGAAGATGAGAATGGCGTGAGACATCACTGGTAATTAAATCCGCGGACCCAACTTTACCGCCGCCATTCAGGCACCCTCCTGTTCCACCACTCCCATTTGAGTTGGGATCCTTTAATTGCAAAATCCTCTTCTTCCTTTTCCCTGCGTGTCTTCCGGAACCACTCCCACTGGAGGTGCCAGTGGGGGTGCCACTACTCCCACTTGTTGCATCCTTGCTGCCACCTGATGCACGACTTTTAATCCCAGTCGCGCCTTTGCTCGGAATGTACATTGGAATACTATTTTCTTTGTTGCTGCACCCAGACGATATGCTCTCGCAGGAACCTGTTGGGGTAGATTGTTGTTGGGGACTGCAGTAATCCACAGTGTTCATCACTGTCATCGACTCGTTTGCAAAGTCGTAGGATTTCGGGGGGTAAGGGTAAACGACACCAGGGTAATAGCTTGGCTCTTTGTGCGACACTGTTTCCACCGTCGCCAGGTCATACTTCCGGGCCAAGTTGTCACTCAGAATCCTCGCTGCAATCTTTTGCTGATCTTCGGTCTTCAGGACTATCTTCTCGTTCTCGTACGAGTAGCCAGCGCCGTCGTAGAACATGAGGCAGCACAGGACATTGTAAATGTTTTTCGCATCATCCAGACCATTGTGCGGCTGTCCTTCAAATTTCAAGCCGTAGTGGTCCAGCATGCCTTTCAGACAAGTCTATTTGACGAAACGAGAGAAAGGAAAAAAAACATTAATTATCTCTGATGATGATGACGATGATGAAGAAGAACAAGATCCTTCTCCGTGTTTATAAGCTTGAAAAAGTAATATACATTAGCTACGTCTACGTCATTGGAATCCCATCAGAGAATCATCATCATCATTATATTATTCCTACAATAACATTAAGCAAGTTAGCCATCTCAATCCCTATCTACTGCTTTGCTTGTTGTTTGTTGTTTAAAAAACTGTGCTGTTGATGCTGCTGCTGGAATTGCTGGAGCAAATAATAAATTCGCTTACTTAAAAACGCAAGATTTTAAATTGCTACATACTCCTTAAATTTTAATTATTTACTTCCTAATCAACCATCCACATCCATAGCTTTATAGACATGAAATGGTGGAGTGGTGGCGTTGTTTGTTTGTTAGCACATCATCATCTTGAACGGAATTCTAGCTAGAGTAAATATCTTTATGTCAATGTCCCTTCAATAATATATATATCTGCTCTTGCTCTACATCTTGCAATCATGATGTCGCGTTAATCAGTCAAATAGTATGTGTAAGTATCATTATTCATTCATCAGTTTTTAACACCCGAGTCATTTCACACTCTGTTTCACAGCTTTGGTTGGATTGGAATTCTAGAGCTCTGCTGCTCCCGAAAATAAATACAATGCTATATTGCGTGAAAATCATGTTGCTCTAATGCTTAGGCAGTCAGTGACCCAGAGAAGCGTTCGTTCAGCCAATATTATTATTTTTTTCCCTAGTCATCATCATCATCGAACTACACTCACTCAATATTGATGGCATTTTTGGTACTGCATTTGGCATTTTAGCTTATCATCCATTATTACCTCTAGCTACTTTTTTGACATTCAATCGTCTTCAATTTCATTGACAAAACTCAATGCCTCACTCATGCGCTGCAGTTCTCTTCTGGCTAGTTTTTCTCCCTCAACACATATATCACTTAAATTGACTTCTCACAATGGTTCAGCAGCGATTTGTTCTTGTCAACGAAAAAAAAACCTAACTGACTACATTTTCATATTGTGTGTATCTAAATTACAACACGCTTCCGGAAATCAGTGTTTTTGGGTAGATAGTAGTCACAAATTAGAATTGACAAAGTATGTGGCCATTTGTTGTTGAATGAATGCCATTCGTGTCAGTTTCACCTTCAGACAAGGGTCACTTGGCTTCGCTAATGAACACAAAAGCGCAAAATCTATTAAGCCAATAACTCACCAGCCAACCATCACTCAATCATTAGAGTAGATGGAGGAGGGGAGTATATATATATTAGGCGAGCGAGTTTCCACGTCTCGAATAATTTTTTTAAGCAAATTGCATAAATTGCAATGCATGCGTTGGAGAAATCAGAGTGAGTGTTGTACGTACGTATATACTTAAGTATGTGTGCAGGAGTAGGTAGACTAGCAAAGTCAAATTGCTTCTCACAGAGAAACCAGGAATACAGCACACAGCATCATTAAGAAAGTCATAAATTTTTAGTCGTGAGCAGTTAAAATCTTCCCCTAAAGTACGGTACGACGAGACGACACTAGTACGCCGCTTCAGAGTTGGAGGGGACTTTAGTACGAAATGCTGCTGCTGAACAAAAGAAGAAGAAAAAAAAAATGGCAAAGAAAGTGTGCAAACTTTTCATTCCGCCTTTCTGCTCGCATTTTGTACGTTCTCTCCCCTCCTCTCCCTGACTGTACTATATAGTTTGTTGGACGGAATAAACTCGACAAATTTGCAATCTTTTAGTGGAGACGGAGATGCATGTATCAAAAACGTGGGGAATTTCTATGAAAGTACTTAATAATAAATGTGTGCGTACTTTATCATCATGGCGAATTGTGTTCGACTAAACAATACTATGACCTACAGTACAATTTAACAACACAAAAAACTGCACTTTTTTTAGTCAATTCTCTGATGGAGTCCCAATCTTCTTTTCTGCATTTCAATCTTATTCTTGTTGTGCATGGAAAACATTATGTATATAAGTAGTTTGAGAAGCAAAAGTCAGGCTTACCGTTCCCCTCCTTGTGAATGTGCTAAAAACGGTCTTGAGGTTAATCCATCGGGTAGCGTATGACGGATAGGGAATCTTGGATATCTGCAAAAACATGAAATGAAAAGTCTGGTTAAGTATAGCTGCTCATCATCACGTGGTTGGTCAAACTAGGTAAAAACTTGAAAACAACATGACGCTACAAAAAAGAATATATATATTCGCGTATACATATATTCATTCAGTCAAATAGTCACACTGCATTTATCTCCCAACCAGCGCATTTTGTTGCCATACTACGATTAGAATTAGAAAGCCCAAACAGTCCATTATAATCAGCCCTCCCATTCACTTTGCAGATGAAATTCACACTTGAATAAACCGATACAATACAATAATATTACTGATGAAAAAGGAGCAATCAGTCAGCGGATGTAGTTTTATGAAGGGTTTCAGGAGGAGGAGAATGAGGAGGGTTGTGTTGTGCTAGGTTTTTCGCAAAAGGAAACGATGTTTGCTGACGAATGCAAAATTCACCAACACACGACCAGCACCAGACTGACAGACAAAAGGACAGACATATATTTAAGAAGCACTACTTTTGTGTGTAAGCTTTTAATTTTAGTATATATCTAATTCTAACAGAACTGATGCTGAGCTTGAGCCTAGAGAAAATCGACAAACTGCATTGATAATCCCTACAAAATAATAATAATAATAATAATACTAATAATATAAAAATATATATGCTTGCAGAGTCGCAAAGGTTGACCAATGATACTTAGATGCACTTTCAAGACTCAACAAAGCGAGAAAAAACTGCATCTGAAAGGACCTAACTGCATGATGCACCAACAACAGTCACTCAACTAGCATATAAAAGGTGAGCGAGGTGCAGAGGTGCATTTTGTCGATTTCCCATTATTACTATTATTATTATTACCATTCGACTTTCGTCAGGACCTAAAAGAAGGTTGCATGGTCCTGCATTGACATTGTGCACTTCAAAGGGATTCATATAGTATGAGGCTCGCTCGCTTGTGTGATGTTTGTACAAATTTAATGTATCGCAAAAAAGCATGTTGTATTTATGTTTATTATACACATTACGATGCAGTTTTTCTTAAATAAAAATCTGAGGCCTCATTGTCAACCAGCGAGCTGCAACTGATAATTTTCATCTGGCGAATCCAATTGTGCTTGTACCAGCCAATAGCACCTGCCTAGGAAGGAACAACATTAAAAAGGTTGTGTGTGGAGTGGAGTGGATGGAGGAGAAACGACGTACAAAAATACGAAAGCGAGCCGGATTTCACTTATTTTGACTACTACGCTACCTGTGGGCGTCCCGAGACTTGTAATATTTTTTTAAAAAATAATCTCTCCGGATTGGAAAACAAAATTGGACGTTTCAAAATCATGCTTTATACTTATTTGTAAAAAGTTTACACGTCGTTTCCACGGAAACTCACTCGCAATCAGTAAAGGCAGGCAGTATAGCCAGTAGAGAGATACAGGTGAAACCCATATAGTCTGCATATCTAAGTATATACCGGTTTCATCTAGCAGCATTATTTTTTTTCCTCTCGCAATTTTCACTTGGATTTTTACTAGCAATTAAAACTCATTCGCCAAAACTCGGCCCGCTTCCGCAAATATGAAATATGAGCAGTAACGCGAAATGGTATAGCATTTTGTATTTTCAGCTCGTATTCTAGTAGTAATAATAGTAATAATAATTTTCTATACAAGCAAGGTTATTACTTGATACAAAATATATTCTGAATAGATAATCTGTTGTAAAGAGTGAGTATGTTGTTGTTTCACATGCGTAAAAAAAGTATATATTCTTTCGCACAGCGAGCAAAAATTACATGGGCACTCAAGGATGGATATGGATATAGCCACCAGATATTATGCATGAGTGTAAAAAAACTACAAGTTAATTATTGTTATTTTTTTATTATTATTATAAGGAAGGTTAAGTAAAATGTGGTCATTTATAGTAGAGCCTTATAAATACTGATGACAGAAAAAGGAAAGTTGTGAAAATGGAGCCAAGTCCAAGTTTGCAAAATAAGCAGAGAATATCTACAGAAGAGTATAATATAATATGTTTGCCAGTAGCAGTGCATTGCAGTGCAGTGCACACATTTCAAGTCACCTCAACTCCACATTATCATTAAGCCATTACCACAACCAAAGAAACTTTAGTTAGCTTAAACATTTTCAGACAGTCCCAGCAGATATTATATATCCTGCGCGAGGCTCTCGCATGTTTTTTCTTTTGTAAGGTAAGAGGTAAGAAATGCGAAAAAATAAAAATAAAAATAATAATATGCGTATCATTAGCTCTTTCTTGACATCCACATGAGCATGCAGGCAGCAGTGACAGTCTGAAAAATCGTGAAAATGGTCAAAGATATGATGACGCTATGGCGATGGCGATACGACACAGAAAAAAGAGTAACGGGAATGGGGTAAAAACCATAATAATAATAATAATAATGATGATGATGATATTGTAAAAGAGGCGCATGCACTTTTTAAAGGGAAACTGCCAACAGAGCGTGATCAATAATGTGGAGACAATAAAATGCAGCATTACATGCTAATGTAAAATTATATAAAAATACAAAAATTGTTTACTTACGAGGCATTGTTTGTACAAAAAGTGTCCCATGTCGTACGATCCTGTTTGAAAGAAAATGAAGAGAAAAAAAGTTGTAATAAAAAACAATTTAGCACTTTAGTGTTAAGAAGAAAGGTTAGTACATGTATTATGGGATAATTTTCTCAAGAAAGCAAAAAAAACGTAGTTTTTTTACGTTTTTTTATCAAGTGAACCAGGTTCAGTGTCATATAGCTCACAGTCTTGATTCTTGACAGTCATATAAAAAAAGCCGCTGGTACAGTAACTTTAATACAATGTGACAACCAAGTGGGACCTGCGTGCCATATTATTACGATGGGTATATAATCAGTGCACTATAGAAACGTCACTCATTCTCTCTGTGAGTTATTACTCTTTTTATAAAAGGGGGAAAATGGTAAAAGCCAAGTTGACTTGACACTACGACTACACTACACACACGGTTCATCTTTCTTGACTCGGAGTGCACACCAAAGAGACCCTATAGCGGCATAAACCACATAGACATCTCTTTCTTCTTCTTCTTCTTCTTCTCCTTCTTCTTCTTATCCCATATACATGTCCCTTCATCTTTTTTTTACATAACTTAAAAACAAAGAGTGGATATATGGAGTAGCGTTAGCGTGCATACCGTCAGTAACAATAGCAAAGGTTTTGCTCCCTCTGTCTTGGCTATTCAAGGAGATGTGGTAGGTCCTCAGCCATGCCTCGAACCGGCGAAGAACTTCAGGAAATGTAGGGGCTTTTTTGACCATTGCCTAGATGTTCATTTTTTTCGTTGATGAATAGAGAGGGGGAAAAAAGGAAAAACAACAGTTTAGAGACCGTATTCGTATTCAGCTCAATGTCACCTCATCATCAGAATAATAATTTTAGCTAGCGAATCAAGCAAGAAAGCACTTAAATTGCCATTAACCTAGGTTAAGTAGGCAACCAGGCTAAAGTGGCAGCAGCAGCAGTGCACGGAACCACACACACCATGAAAGTATTGTTATTATGAGGAGCATCATCATCATCATCATCATCATCTTAAACAACAGGACCAAAAACAAAACAACTTATAGTTGTGTTGTACCATTGATTATTTTGCACCTAGTAATATTCACGCATTCTCTCTCTGCCCTTAACTTTGCCATGATGATGATGCTCTTATTATTGCGATATTATGATGCCTTTTGTGTTAGTAGAGGATATATGAGGATTCACACGTTTACATTACTACCACCACGCACTATTCTAAGACATAGGAACGAGGAGATGAGGAGAGCCTGTGCCTGCATGCCTGTGCCCGTAATAACCTGAGAGTTTTTTTCTCTCGACGAGTAGAGTAATAGCCGCAAATAATGGGACACTAACAGGAAGATGAGGGTAAGTGTGATTCCCCACACTCCGCTTCACATGTTTACCTTCTCAACATTTATGTAGTGATATTATGCACAATTTGATCAGGATATGTGTCTGTCTGTTCTACTTTTCATTCTAATTTCTCCTTTTCTCCCTTCCCTGCTGCCTCCCTGCCTGACTGCCGTACTCTCATTTCCTAAACGAAATTTTTACGAGTTGTACTACAACGACGACGACATCATCCATCCCCAGTAAGGGACGACACAAGTTGAGTTACAACTCTCGTTTCTTTTTCTTCTTCTTCTTCTTCTTCTTGGACTTTCCTACCTTACCTACCACACTACCAGCCCTCACGACTCCCATATACGCTAACGTAGTTGTTGTTGGGCTTGGGCATACAATATACTTAAGAATATTATGCCTATGGAAAAGAAAAATCATCCAATGATTGGTTCTCTCTAATAACGCGTAGCCTACTTAGGAAGAAGGATCTCTGTAAGATAATCTACTCGAAGGAAAAGCTCTCCTCGATTTCCCTTTAACGACTTTTGTTCAATTCAACCCAACTGGAGAGAGAGAGAGAGAGAGAGAGATTTGTTGACTTTGAGATTTTTTCTTCAGCATTTTAGTGAATGGTATGGTAATCTATTTTTACTTAAACACACGTTTTTTTTTCTGGTACGAAAGGACTCGACTGTTTATTACAACACAAATGGATATGCTATGCTTTCATGAAAAAAATGATGCATGGTTCCCTCTGCCTTTTTTCAGCGTTTGCATAATAATAAGCCTAATATATGTAAAATAAAATGGTACTACTGGAATTACAATTTAAAAAAAGTAATTTGTTAAATAAATACTCACCTGAGTAATTCCCGTTAGCCTTGTACAGAACGGACTCAATACTGGATCCTCGATTGGTCTGACATAGCTTGAGAACCGGCCCACTTCTTCCATGTTCCACGCGGTGACCATGATTGCTGGAAACTGGATGATTTCCGGCATCTCGTCCCGTATCGGTTTCGGCGACTCGGTATTTTTCGTATCGTAGCACGTCGCTTCGAAGTCAATGAATACCAGGTAGTCGTAGGGAATTGGAGGAATCACAGGATAATAGTACTCCAACCTTCCTAAATACTGACACTGACTCATGATGTTGCTTTGTGTGGTGACAGCCGACGTTGTTAAAACTTCACTATTACTATTCCACATTTGAAATTGAACCACTACTTGCACAATTGAACGACTTCCAATGCGATTTCATATGGAAGACAAAACTAAAAACTTGTTTTTCTTTCTTCTTCTTCTTCTTCTTCTTCTTCTTTTCATACACCAACAATTCTGTAAATTGTCTGATAGGATTGCGTGTTTGCATTCAGCAGCAGCAGCCTCACATTAAAACCTACTACTGGGGTCCATGTGGCGGCGTAGAAAAAAAAATCACCAAAACTGGAACAAAGCAAAAACTCTTATAAGCGTGCTGGTCGTCGTCGTCGTGGTGTGGTTGTGGTGGTGGTTCACTGGAGTAAGACGCATTGGAGGATTGCGTCAGTCAGTGTATATGTAGTAGTAGTAGTAGTGTTACATGTGATGAGCTGACTATGACTCAAGCACCGACGAAGTCGACGTCACGTTTTTCCCCCAAAAAAGTATAACAATCTCTATATAATATATAAATGCTCACTCTAAATGCATATTTTAACGACCTTTGCCCTATCTCTCTTCTTCTTCTTCTTCTTCTCTGATTAGTAAAAAACGAGTAGCTTTAAAAAAAATCAATTTTTCATTGTAATTTGTTCAATTCTGCGTAATTACACCACTGATAAAACTAGTCTCTCTTTCTTTTCTGAAAATCCATTAGCCGGACTGATAGTATTTATTATTATATACTATGCTGGCTCGCTCGCTTGTTGCTCCTGGTGGGCAACCACAATTAGATCTGCCTTTCTTTGTATATATTATATGTATTCGACGTGCTCTAGCTCACGTGCTCTCTCCCCTTTTTCGAATTTAGTCATAAAGGAAGAGAAAAGGAGGATTGATTTATATATTATATTAGCTGGCAATCCGGCTCCCAAGTCCTAGGACAACACTCATTCGATGAGGATATGACGAAGAGGTGTGAGTCACTCTACAATACCTCGAGACTGACGAACACGTAGGTCTGCAGGCTGCGGCGGCCAAGGCACTCTCTGAAGTTGTGTGAAATGAAAACGTGCATTTACTTACACTCAACTCAAACTCACTCGAGCTGAAAGTATATTATGAAGAACAAAGGAAATCCCTTGTTCCTGTTTAGGGCACATATATATATAGGCACTGTGGCTCTTTACACGATATAATATTGCTGCTATTGATGAGTTATTATGATTTTTGGGGTAGTATTAGTTTAAGAGGTTCGATCGAGTATGGGCAATAATAGATAGATAGATAATATATAGTTTTACGAAAATACTTCTTGTATATGTATACTACGAGTCGCGTCGTATTGATCCCACGATGATTATTATTGCTTTAGTTGTTGTACTTTAGGAAGGTTTATTATGGATTATTGATGATGATGACGATGATGACTAACTTTCAAGTCAAGTTGAGATGGTATAACATAGGTAATAGCACTTTTACTTAACTCACTCACTTTGCACAGTTGTGTGTTTTATTTTTGTTCGTCGTGTGTCAATTAGTTTTTTGTAAGCGGGGCAATGGTTAAGTCTCGAATAGTGATGATGACACGCTAAGAAGAAGAAGATGTGTAGACGCAGACCACATTTTCCACTGTCTTCGATGACATGTTTGTAAATGTTGCTGGTAGAGATGGCTGGAACATGGGTTTGGATGATTGAGACGAATTCTGTGCTTCATCCTTCTTAAAACCCTGGTCGCTGCTCAACTCGTCGTCGGCTCTCCTCTCGCTCGCCCTATCCTTTTGTTCCGTCTCTGCAGACGAGGAGTACGACGTTGATCACAACTCTGTTATCCAGGCTAATGATGACGCTCCTCTGATTAATGACTATTAAATTGTTAAACTGCAATTGTTATCGGATCGTCAAATAATACCAAGTGGAATAGTATTATTATTATTATTATTATTGTTGCTATTATTATTATTACTTTTTATTTTGCAGGCTGAATCAAATTCTCAAGTGAGGGGACTAAAGTTGTATAGTAAGTAGTATATTATGGGTTCCTCCACTCCAGACCAGAGAGAGGAGATTTATTTTTTTATTAATTCCAGCGATATGGAAGCCTCTGTCCACTTAAATTCTTCTCATGAGGTATGCGCACGTTGCGTGTAAAAAGTATTTTCCTTTTGGAGAGAGGAGATGATGATAATGTGCACACACATCAACCACCAATTAACAAATGATGACGATGAATACGCATGCACTCTTATAAAACCCGATTAGCTCTTGGGCCAACAACACCACCACACTATACTACATATATACTGGTCTGAGTGAGAACGCTGTGTTTTTTTTCTGGTTCCTTTTGGAGAGCGAATGGAGCGATAGCGGAGTTGACTTGTCTGGGAAAAAGTAAGTAAGTAACTGGTGAATACCAAAAAGTGGCCACAGTGGTCAACAGGATTGGATCATGACGACGATGAGTTGTAGTAGTAGCAGTTGTGTGTGAGGCAATTCCAAGGAAAGACAAGACAGAAAACTGTGAAGAAAAAGGCGTACATGAACTGATGAGCGTCCCAAGAATACTCTGTATTACGTGGATACTCTCTATATATATGTCTCGCTCGCTACTTCATTCAGTGGTGCTGGTGGTAAATGGCTATACTGGTGTTGGTGGTGGTGGTGGGGAATTGGGGATGGATACTGTGAATTGACGATGACGCGCTTCTTCGTCGGCACGGCAGCAGCAATGCTCTCGCCAGAATGGTGTAGTAGAGGTTTTCTTGTTACTGGCTACGATGACGCTATGTGCTGACACCAAGTAGTAATATGTAGCCTTCAGCGTCTCTGTGGAACAGGCAATACCAGGAATCCAGCGTGGCTCTCGTTTCACGAGGAGAGATGATGGGATGGATGCGCGGTGATGATATTATGGGAGTTGGGTTGGATTGGAGTGTGTGATGTGAAGCCCGAGTTGGCTCTCACCGTCTACTCGTCTTCTCTTCTCTGTACTAATGTGCTCGGTGCGTGTGTTCTTGCAAACTGACTGCAAAACTTGGCCTGCAAGTTGCTAGAGTAGGATTACAAAAATGAGAGAGTTTCCCAGTTATTAGTTAGTGGCCATCATCACATCACCATCTGAAAAATATAGTGGTAAGTGTATTGTCCTCCCTCAGCACTGGAATATCCCAGTCGGGAGAGAAAAAAACAAGCCGTATATATATCGACGAAGAACTAAGCTTTTAGCAGCAGTCGACGTCGTCGTTCGTGAGTATCGAGTATCCCACACACAAAAACACTACTCTTCCCTGAACTGAACGAACTGAGGAGATGTGAGAACTGCTCTGCAACCTGCTCTCTGATGATGATGCCGATGCTGATGCTCTTTGTTTGCTCCCGACTACTCCACTCTGTGCATCGTCGTCACATCACAATAATATGCATATATAGAGGGAGATCAGGGAGATGAGATATATATAAGGATTATGTACGGTTCTGAACTAAACTGCCTGACGACTTGTGTTGTGAGTGTGAGTGGGGCTGCTCGCTCGCTCCTCCGAGCTCTCCAATAATGTGCGCCTAGTAAGTGAAGTACACGTTGACTAACAACAACTCGTTTCTCATTCTCATACTCATCATCAACATCATCATCGTCTCCTCTCACAATAACTTCAGTCAGTGTTCACCCAATGCAGTGTTAACGTCTTGTACAGTTTAAAATAAAATAAAACATACGTATAAGTTGGTAAATGTGGTGGATGCCGATGCGCGATGCACACAAGAAGAGTTCCCTCTTCTCCTGTGCTTTCTGCTCCCTGATCACTTTCTACTTGTCAGGTTGTCATGAAATGAAAAACCTTATCTTACCCTGCCTCTCTCTCTCTCTCTCCTCCATATTATGATATTATGCATAACAAAAGTGGGCATATCTTGGGTCACAAAGGGTCTTTCCCTATCTTTGTGTGCTTAAAGCGTGTTGTCATCAGCATCGCATCGTCCGCGTCGGTCGGTTATATATTATAATATGTTTGTTCCTTTTATGACATGACTGACTCTGGGGGATCCCATCATGCCCCGCACATATAACACACAACACAACACAACTCTAGTTGATTTTTATATTATTATTATATTTTTTTTTCTTATTGCTGGGGAAGTTAGTTATCGCCACCAGATAAATACACAAGTAGTATACCTATATGTATCAAAACTCTTGAAAATTATATGCATACCTACTTTTTGATTGATTGTCAACAAGGGAGCAATCTATATTATATATGCATAGAATGCTGAATGCTATGAAACTGGGATAACGACGTCGAGCAAGCGTCTAAATAAATTCCCAAATGCTCTTAGGAGAGGAAAACCGTTACAGCACAAAAACCCACAATGTTTACACACACACATCATAAATATATTTCATTTCCCATTTCCAGCATAAATGTTTTTTTGGGGTATTTTGTCCTTGGTGAAGCTATTCTAATTAGATCATCGTTCCCATTTAAAGCCCTAAATCCAGCTTATAGGTTTTATTGGTAAATACGTCGTCGTCGTGGCAGACAACGCGAAATCTGTTGAACTGCGTATTTTTTTTTCTTGTCACTCGCTCGCTTGCTCGCCATCATAACACAACAGTCTGGTTATATAGCCGTTTACTCACAACACTGACAACACACTGGTCGGCCTTTCCAAAATCACTTTGTGGAGTTTTCCTCAACCTCATCATCGTCCTAGGAATGTTGTGAGAAGGAGAGGAGACAAGCGCGACTTATGCGGCGGCGGTGGTGGTGGTGGTGGCTAGTGGTCATTTTGGTGACGATGATGATGGAGGGGGATTATTGCAATGAAAAAACTCACAACAGTGGGACCTGTGTGCCCGTCATCACCATCATCATATTATCATTTTGTCCTCGCCACATTCTCATTATATTTGGAAAGATGACGAAACTAACTTATTGCCGAACATTTATTTTTTCCCCAACAATAGTTGGAGTCGTCGTTGTAATGGTCGTGGTTGCATTTGCGGTGCGCTTCCCTGGCGCTCGCTCTTGATGAGATTTAACTGAGCAAATATAATATTTTATATATTTACTTATTTACTGATGCTGAATGAATGATGAAGGTGTCTTCATCCATTTTTTTTCTCCTGCTACCCCAGTGCTCCACTCAAGAGTGGTTAGTTAGTTGCCTCCAAGGGAAAAATGTTTCCTTGTTTCTGGGCTCCTCTCTCTCTCTCAATGCGAAAACTTGTGGGGGTGGTAATGGCGACAACCGCCGTTCCTCTTTTGCGAGAATCATCCTTGAGAGATTTTTTGAGTATATAACAACAATGCTCTTCGGCAGCAACATATTATATTCTCGTAATAATTTTTTTCCCCTCAACTATCCTTGACTCTCCACACAAGTTTGGTTTTTTTACTTGATTCATATTATATATATGATTCTCTCTCCAACAAAAGGAGCAGTAGGAGCAGCAGGATTTATGCATTTATCTTTTCTCTCTCTCTGTGTGTGCAATTATTATATGAATGATTGTGATTACATCACACCTGCTTTCTGTCTCTCTCTCTCTCTCTCTCTTTCAGATGAGTTACTTACTTTGTCACTTCACACTTTTTAGTCCACCACATGGACGATAGTGCTTTTTCTCTCCTCTCCCTCACTCATCTCATCTAATTTAAAAAATAAACTAGACACAGGTCTCCTCCAAAGGAAGCCTTAGAAAATATGAGAGAGATGCTCGAGAGGAGAGAACAATTTGCAAAATCTTATGTAGTCAGTTCCTTCCTCCTTTCTTTCTTTCATTTTATTCACTCTCGTTGTCGTCAATCAGCTCAGCTCAGGAGTTGAGTATAGTGAATGCAATAATCGCCGTAATATTATTATTTTATCGTGAGGCAATAATAATAATAATAGTACAGCTTATATATATATATACGGAACCTATCTGCCTTCCCTGCCGTCGTCACAAGAAGTTCCTCTACATAATCTCAGCATGAAAGATCAATGTTTTCGCAAAAGCTTTCATTCATTTTATTTAGTGTTTCTTTCAGCAGAATGGAGGAGTAGTAGTAGTGGAGCTTTTTATAATATATTATACTCTGCCATTTGCCAGTAATGCCATGCCAGTCAGCAGCCTATATACACAACAAAGAGCGAAATGATAGATGGAGAGATTATTTAACTCAATAACGATGTCTATAAATGAGGAAAAAGGGTTCGATATGATTTGCCAACAACAACTCCACTACTACCGCCACGGCCGACGCTATGTTCATCATTGCGGCTGGTGTGTAACAACACAGGCTCCACTCCGCTCTTTAAATACAGCTACAGAATATCTGATCTGATGTGAGTGAGCAAGCAAGATCAGCACCAAAAAAGTCTTCGACCAACCACTTTTTCTAAATGTGGTGGTTGGTTACTAATCATAATATCATTTTGGTTTGGCGTAAATACGTACAGCAAAAAAATACATACAAATACTAAACACATACAGAGACACATACAGAAACGTTTGCTGACTTTATATATGATAATTCTGTGATCTGTCCTGATGATGATGATGTTGTCGATTGTGATGTGAGTCGCAAGAAGTCGTGTGAGCAGGAACATTATATATTTATTATACATCTACACGCAAACTACGCATTCAACGTAACGCTTCGCTTTTTTCTACATTTTCATTCAATTTTTGTTATATAGCGTTCTTCCTTGGATCAAAAGGGCAAGACGCCGTCGTCTCCCATTTCACCATAGTCAAGAAGTTGTTCTTATATAATCGATATCTCTGCATGCATGCTTTATTTCAATATTTCATCAAATAGCACCAACACCAAAACCCCTTGTTTGAATTTTAAAAAAAATGCTAAATGGAGTGGAGGAGAGTTGAGTCAGTTTTGTAAATTTGTTACGTTTTTTGTTCCCCTTCGTACCAGCAAACTACAAAATCATTGCTAAACATGTGTAGTGATTAGTGTGCAGGATTGTAAAACTATCTCGGCCGGAGTACCAAGTCGAGTAGTACGTAACCTACCAAGTCATTATTATTATCAAACTTTCTTCTTTACCTCGGCTCATGTTCTTTTAGGAAATGGTGGTTATGCACGCTGCGCGCTGATGCTGATGCTGGTATAAGATTCGCAAAAACTTATACAATTTTCCTCGACCTTTGATCAACAGCAGCAGCAGTAGGAGTAGCAGAGGTCTGGTAACATTGAAAAGTTTGAATATGATGGCGTACCAAAAAGTATCATTAAGCTATTATTGTTATTATGATTATTATGAGAAGTAAGTCAGAGTCACTTGGAAGGAAGGTTCAGTTGCTGCTGGTGTGTATGCGCAAAGATAAACAGCCTTTTTTTATAGCTTGAGTCACTAACCAACATAATTTAACAAGGTTGTGCTGCAGCAGTTTCATATATATGTTGTTTGGCACCTTTATGACTGATTAAATACACACACTCCTTCTTCAGTTTAGTAGCTCTCTGCTTTTTTTTTGCATTCTCTTATTACTTCTTGCCAAGGTAGGATATCCTGTTAAACAGACTGAGCATGAATGAGCGCTTTTACAAAACCACAGCCCTTTTCCCCTTTTTTTCTTCATAATAACTTTTATAAGAAGGATGTGAGGGCCTTTAGGTCTGACTCATGGTTTGTAATCCAATGTTTTAGGAAGAATGAATTTTTTTTTGTAGAAAAAAAATGTTATATTTTTACTACAAGAGTTGTTATAATCTGACTAAAATCTATCCCCTCCCAAAATTGCAATTCAATATATATGTATTGAATATTATGCACACGTTAAATTACGGTTCTTTTTTTTCAAGGAGCACAGTACGATGCGATGCACAATCTTGGTGAGTGCAGTGCCTACGATTTTTTTTTTCATAATACGCCGTACGCACACAAGGGCGTCGGATCGTTGAGGAAAATCATGAAAATCCCTTATTAAATGCATATATATACGTATATAAACCCTGCAAAAGTAACACTTGTTAATGGTTACCTCCACACCGTTTCTCGAGCAGCCGCTGCTGCAAGCTCACCTCAACTACTGTTAAAAAAATTTTTTTGTTTTAATTTTTTCAGTGGTTCCTATGTCGAGGGAAAAGATGTGAGACGAGGAGGGTACTGTAGTTTTTTCTTCTCTCTCTCTGTATTTTACGTCAGTAGTGCCAGTACATCCCTGCTTCATCATCATATCATCTCTGAGAACGTTATTATGTATGAATATTATTACAGGAGAGAGGAGAGGATTTTTGTTTCCTAATAATTACCACGATTAGCATTACCTAACAAGCGCTGCCCTTACCTGCTTACTTAACAACACGTCACCTTATTTGCATGGTTGCCCGTTTGATTTCTAATTTAACATGAGATATACGTAACGTATGTACGTACTATATATATATATGTATAAATATCCTCCATCTATCTCTCTATAATGGTAATTGCCAGTCAAAAAAAGTAATCAACTGGTCAATAAGTGAATTAAAATTGCAGATTGCAGTTTTGTTATTATTGTATATATTGCATTGCACACTATCCTAGCCACGATACTCGGGGATACACTCACGAACGACGCATAATTTATGAGGGGAAAAAAAGAAAGAAAGAAGAGGGATGCGCAATGAAAGAAGAAGGAGAAGAAGAAGAGAAGAAAAAAATGGTTTATTACTTGTTTACTATTTAAAATAGCTTGTAGTAGGGGGCTGTTGCACCCGATCATCATCGTAGATTCCACATTGGCAGCAGCATCATGAACCGCTTCGAAATCATCATCGTCGTGATGCCCATCATCAGCGTAATAATAATAAGGATGATACGATGGCGAGAGAGAGAGAGAGAGAAGTCAATTGTCCGTGTTTAGGATGGCAAAAAAGATGTAGTACTTGTACTATACAACGAAACGAACTACTACTCACAAAAGAGAAGAAGACATCTGCATCACTATGTTTTGTTCAGCAGTTCGTTCTCTCTCTCTTGTTCGATGACCAGCAGCAGCAGCGCACCGCTTTGCAAACACACTCGAACACACCAACCCAAAAAACTTTAGGCCTGCTAAAATGAAACTTGAAAAGAAAGAAAAACTGCGACGTAACGTATGTAAAGTAAAGCAGAACGCGAATATATATAGTTTTTTTCTCTAGCTGCTGGCCACTATTCTGTCAGAGAGGTTATTTTTTGTCATCATCATATCATGAGAGTACAACAACTTGGGCAGCAGAGGAGTAGGTAACATGTATTATTTCGCTGGGTGGGTGAATACTATTTAGTCTCAATTAGGGAAGAAAATAAAACGAAGCTGATGTCGATGATGATGTATAGCGTGTGTGTGTGTGATTTTGCAAGCTCCAGTTTATGACACTTACAATAAACCACACGACATGATTTTTTTCAATGTCAGGGCGACCATCAGAGCAGAATGTTGTATATTGATTTGGTTGAATAATGGGACTTTATGGGCCTTCCCCCGGTTTCGTCGTCCTCAATGGGACCTCCAAGTAGTACTGCCTTTGGTGTGGAAAAAGAGCCTTGACTAAAGCGTATTTTTCTTCTTCTTCTTCTTCTTTCGATTTGCAGAAAAAAAAATTTCCTGGGAAGAGGTTTAAGTTTTGCATGCATCCGCTAGTGACAATAACTCTAACTGGATTTTCACCGTGCTATGTTGAGTTGGGTTGAGAAAGAGTAGTAGTCCTCCACTCAATCAGCGCTCCTCTTCTGTTACCGGCTTTTAGGGTAGTATGTAAAAGGGGAAGAGATAGTGGTGATAATCTTGGTGGTGGGATATAGCGGCACGAGTCCTAATTTTACACAGCTTGGCTTACTTTCTTCCTCTCCTCCGTCCGTATCTTCTTCTTCTTCCTCAGTTTGATTTTTTTTACACACAGCCGAGCCACACTCTCTGTGTATACAACAATATATATAAAAGTGGTGGCGTGTATTTTTTTGTGTGTGTGTTCCACTTGCAACAGGGGTATAGGTTGATGATGCGTGCAAAATTGTACCAGAGAGAGAGAGAGAGAGAGAGAGGAAAGGCACGGTGTAAAGTTTGTTGGTGGGTTACCCTACTGACGACGATGGTGATGGTGATGAGACCGTTGTATAATGTTCGTTACTATTCTTCTTCTTCTTCGTCGTCGTCTTCTTCTTCTTCTTCTCCTTCTTCTTCTTTGCCTTTAAGTAATGAGCAACAGTTGTGTTGGTTGGTGACGACTGTTGAGTCTAACTTGGGTATAAAAGTAGTATAGCGTTGTTGGGAGAGATATTATACACATTCCACACAACCTTCTTCTACTTTAGCTCAGTTATAATAAGGTTTATTGCAAGAGGCTCGATCGTCGTCGTCGTTCGTTCGTCTTCAGCAGTGTATTTCTTTACATAACTGAAAGAAATGCGCCAATTCCTTTTTGCATATTATGTTGTTATATATATATATGTGTGTGTGGTGTACGTATGGTACGGGATTTGCAAAGCATCAGCAGCGTTTTTTTTCTTCTTCCCTTGACTCTGTGTGTGTGTGTGTATTGTTTGATGTTGATTGAAATCTTCCAAATGTAATATTTTTGTAACCTTGTTGGCTAATATGACTCTCTGCTAGTGAAAAGGTGAGTGACACCGATGGCTCTGTTTACGGGGTGTACGTAAGAGAGAGAGAGAGAGAGAGAGCACGGCCGAAGATGATCTTTGTTCACTATTGAAACGCCTTCTGGCTCTGTACTCTTGACTTATAGGTGGTGGTGGTAATGATGGTGGTATTGGAGTGGTGGTGGTGGTGGTGGTAGGCAATAAGTGTGTTGGAACTGGGCAGCTTGTCAAATCCAGAGATTTTCAAGGCAGTGCTGTGGAGGCTCCTTGCCAAAACTCCTCTACTTTATAGAAACATATGTGCGCACTAAGAAATGGCGTGAAATCAAAGAAACTCCACAAAAAAATAGTTGCTCCACAATTGCATCCAACTAACTTTTTCAGGCTAAACGGGTGTCACATTGGGAATTTTTATGAGTGGGGGGATTGCGTCCTGCCTGCTCTGAATTCACCTGAAAAGGTTTTTGGGCACAGGGAGGAGTTGGTCGGAGGATTTGTCCAATATCAAGGAGCCACATGACATGACATGATGCGGCGAGCAAACGTGTTTACAAGGTGTTGCTGCGCGTTGCGGAAAACGTTTTCTCGCAAAAGAAATGTCAACAAGCCAAATGGAAAAAAAAATATCTTTTCGAGTTCAATAAGCCTCTCTGTAGAAACTGCTGCTAAAAAGTTTGGCAAGAGTTGCTCCCTCCTCATAGGTCATCATTTCTTCTCTTCTTCTTTTCCTTTTAGACAACCACGCTAGTTCCCGTTTTCATGATGATTTCCACATGACAATGACAACGGGGTTGTGTATCACGAAATCCATGTCACTCCATTCATATTATATACTCGACGAGTCCCAACAAAATCATCAGCAATCAGTCACTTTTTTTTACCCACAATATTTTGATGCTGGCTGACAATGATTTTGCATGATTTTTCTTTTCAACAATGCATTATTTTCGCTAGTATCCGCTAAAAGGCAAAAAAAGTATTATTGTTGTTGCACATATATTCAATTTCCTCTATCCACCCTCGCACTTTGGTTTCTTTCATTATCTTTCCCAAAACCACACTTGAAACTGTAAAATTCACTTTGTACTCGGCTCCCACAATATATATATAAGTATATATATGGGGAAAAAGTGTTTTCAATGTTGTCAATAAGGTTTTGGCGACGATGCATGCGGTGACGACATATTATACTATTCCGATGCCGATGAGGTCAAATGGCCATTATGATATCATTTTATATGGTCAGAAAAAAAGTGTTTAGTTCGGCAGGCAGGGAGTTTTTTATGCACTTCAGCAGCGGCACAGTTGACAGTAGTAGCGGGCGAGTCCGTGTTTTTTAGCCGTGCTTTAACGAATCCTCTGGTCTCCTCCGATGATGATGTTGATGAGTACACAGTTTGTGAGTATATAGTAAAGTGTGTAACCTCTTTAAAAAAAACTGATTCGTCTTCAGTTGTGTATTTGTTTTCATGAGTATTTCACTACTACAACTACTACTACTCCAAGTCGGGTACGACGCTCATCCTCCACTTGACTCTCTTTTTTGCATAGCCGCGATGCATATGAAAATCAGAGAAGAAAAAGGTTGCAGCAGCAGCGTTTTGTTTTAAAGGCTCGTGATGTGCACAACTGCGAAATCAGAGCCAACTGAAAACAGAATCTCGATATATAGTAAACACACTCGCTCGCACGCTCTCTCACACAAATCAACCGACTCGTCGTTGTCGTCGTCTTTCTTTGTCTCCTCACTCGACTCTGACGAGATATATATGCATGCGGCTGTGATGACAAGCAGATTGAAACTAAATCCGCTGACTCGTCTGATTGTACAAGACTACTACTACACAACCAATTTTTGTGTTGTTTTTATTCGAGTAGACCTTTTTTCACTTTTTCATCAGCCTATTCAATAATAATAAGTCCCCCTACACAGCAAACAGCAAAGAGTTGTTGTACAAGTGCAGGATCGGACGGATCTCTTTTTGCATTGTGGATTAAATGTTAGAGGGATGCTGAGGGGAATGAGTTGATGTGTGTGAAATGCGAGAATGCCACTATATAATATGAAATGATCAAACAGCACTGCTTACTTACTTTGTTGTTCCCCGTAGTGCACAACTGTTGTGTAGTAGCCCTCATATGATACTATAGAGCTTTTTTACAATGTTTTATTTCAGCAGTGCGAATGCGAATAGCATAATATGTGTGCAGTGCATGCAAACTTGCCGTAATATTACTTCTCTTGCAATATATTTTTTGAAGGAAGGTTTTTCGTTGTTGTAGAGAGCCTATTCCGCTTTTATTATTATTATTATGATTCGCTTTGCTGACTTACTTACGAGACTGACTCGGTAACTGACTGACTGATGAGAATCATCAGCAGCACTGAATAATCCCCTTGTTATCCCTCTGTGTTTTTTGTTATGTAGCCTATTCAGTGCCACATTGGGGAACTGTCGATGCGATCGTACGAACGATGATGGTTGGCGAGGTGTATACTAATTGAAAATGTGGGGTGGATATTGAAGGTGTACGTACATACTTACATATATCCCCCTTATCTTGCGAGAGGTACAATATATGTCACTAAAAAAAAGTAAAAGAAAATGTTACAACGATGCTCATCATGTGCACTTTACAATTTACAATACATGCTTCCTATCCCACTCAACAATATGAACCAACTGCCAAGACGTTCATCCATAATCATAAGTATACACAGGGATAGAGTATGAGTTGCTTTCAGTGCTGCAAAAAAGCGGTAGTGTTCCTCAACACAGGATTACAAGGGGTAGTGGTATTTTGTGAAAAAAAAGGATTTTTATTTGGCGTAGCCCTTATACCCCTTCTCATCATCAACTTCTTCTCATCCTATTATGAGAGGATTTTGAAAAAAAAAAATAATGGCATCACCTCACTCGACTCATGTGCCAAGTGAGATGGCCCTTTAGCGCGATTTGCTAACGAAAAAAAGCCTGTTAAGGCCGTGGTGGTGGTAGCAAGCATAAAGTAATTGTTGCTGAATGGGAATTGTATTGTGAGGGTGAATGGTATGCTGCTTGCTAACCCATCATGATCATGATATCTCTGAAGATTTGCAACAAGAATGGAGATATAGAGTGTATATCAAGCCCATCATTTGTGTCAACGTGAGCACAGCATAAATTTACTTATTGCTCCTGCATCATCATCATGATGGTGATCAGCAACAACGGTTATGATAATCATATATTATACTTATGTGTATGTTTTCATGGGTTAAACAATGCACACCCTGACTCCACAAAAGGAAGTGTGTATTCGTCGTATTAATTAGTGCTAATGCAAAATACACATATACGTAAGTAAGTATATATATAATATGATGATGATGATGATGATGATGATGATGATGTGCGATGGATGATGGTGGAAAACTGCGGTAGGTGCGGGGATCTGTAGCAGAATTATTTTATTTTACATATAAATTGATGATTTGATTACAGGTAGGTGGTGGATGGAAAGGTCGAGATTTAGCGGTAGTAATGAAATGATGATGATAATTCAGGAGTAAAAACAAATAATTCTGGGATGGATGATGACGGAGAGGGAAGTGACTCCATGTATTTGAAATACATGAGAAATAATATATTATTTGTTTAATCACTGTTTTATCCCATTTGATTTCAACGCATGGATACCTCTATCCACCTCCTACCTATGCCGTTCTGTGCAGCAGGGATTTGTTTTTTTATGTGTATCCCACCCAGAGCTGCATCATGTCACGCTGCTTTTGTTAGAATGCCACTTATTGTCTACCAGAGCGGAGCAAAAGGATGGGGATGCTGATGATGATCCACATACCTATTTTAATTTCTTCTCGAGTGGGATATACCTGTTGTTTGCTGTTTGTGGTTAAAACTCGGAAGGAGGGACGCTAATGTTGTGTGGGTGATGTGATAGGGATAATGTTAGTCTCGTCATCACATTCAAATTTCCTGATTCCTCTTCCCCAGCAATATCGGTGACGACTGACGACGGAGAGGATAATTAGCAACTTTGTATGTTTTCCGCACAACATTATTTTTTTGCACTACTACTCCTAAAGAAGGCTTCCCATCTCCCATCTCAGCACCAAATTGCTAAATTAGCTAGGTGTTTTGTATTCAGACGGGATCCGATTTAGAACCATAACAATAATAATATATTTTTTGATGGATTTATGTGCGAGAAAACAAAAGAGGGGGAATGAGCCTTGCATAAAAGCAGACAGATCAAAAACTGGTTAAACGCGTCTTCCATTTGTTTCCTTGATATTCGGCATTCTGATGTGAGTGTGTGTATGTGTGTGTGTGTGAGAGAGAGCATGAGCATCTAGCCCAACATGAAATACAACAAGCAATTAAATTGTTTTAGTCTGTGTGGTACAAAAGTTGTAGCAAAGCACTTCACGCAGTAGGAACGTGCCCAAGTGCAACATTTAAATCGCCTCCCTGTGGGAAACGGAATATAATATTCGTACGTACGCTATTTGATTAATTGGTCCAAGAAGTTATGCCATTGCCGTGGAATTTTCGCACTGATTTTCCAATCGAAATCGTGAGGGAACGAGGAAACAATTTTTCTCTGGATATTGCGTACTTTTCTTTCTACTATTGCACTATGTATTGCTCTGCTCCTGATTATATTATTGTCCTGATTGATAGCACCACACTTGGTTCGTTTTCTTATCACCCACCTCCATCATATTATATTATTGTTCATCCCAGCAATCCGAGACTTGCGCACAAAGTACGAATATGGTTCAATCAAAAGGAATGATGATCATGATATCGCACCATATTATTCTCGTATATGCAAATTTTCCATGCCTTTTTCAATTGTGGTGTGTGCAACGGTGGATATTCAGGTATATGAAAATTACCCTTCTTTAAATTCCCAGAGCCACCACGACCACGTCACAAGTCAGACAGCTTCCTAAATAAAGTTTACGCAAGCGATCATTGTTTCTACCAGCAGCCCAATAAAATAATATTACCTATGCGTGTTTCACAGGATTGAAAACAACTTTAAAAAAATGATGCACTCCATACATTCCCAACCCAAACTGCAGCAACAACAATAATATATTATGTGACGATGCCATTGCTGATTGATGATGATGTACTATATGGCCCGCTAATGCTGCGCACCGCCACACCACCACCTTAAATTCTAAACAAAACTATTTTTGTTGTGGATGTTGCATAAATCTAGTTGCATTGCATAGGTCAGGTCATGCCTTGATTGAATATTGATGCAATTACTGGTCTCTCGTCCAAACGCACTGACACTAGACGAAAGAGAAGCAATCAGCAGAAGCAGTAGCATGAATGATGATGATATAATGACGACGACGACGACGACGAGATATTTTTAGGGGCTACCTACTCAGTCACTCACACCTGATATAGGTATGCTGTTTTATTAATCAAGAAACCAGAATATAGAATAATGCCAGTTCGTGGTTCGTGGTATGCATTATCTGCCTGTTTTTTTTGTTTGAAAGGATGATCGTGTTAAAAGGATGGACATGATGTACTCATGGCTCTCTGGCATGAATATTTTTGGAGAATGATTGACATCACATGGCATCAAACTTGGTTGGGTTTATTGCATGCCGTTTTCTTCTTCTGTCTTATACTGATGCTTTCGTCGCGTCATCCTCCTCATCTCTCCTCACCAACACACCATGCACCACGACGACCGACCGATGAGCAAGGCAACAGGGCAGAAATGGTCATAACATTACGTCGAAATGTGCTCTCTCACGACTGCCACCACACGAAAACGACGACAGCATAGCACAAGAAAACTATATAATATCTATTTTGATTTTCCTCTACAACACCAGCACCACAATGACTCATTCCATTTTCCCTTTTGTTTCTCTACACGCACGTAACCAACATTAGTAGAGCCGTTTTGAAGGATTCCTCATTGAAAAACCCTTGTTGGAATCTTGAATTCTTCTGCATTCTTTGAAATCCACCACTCGTCGTCGTGGTGTTCCTTTCGCATTCAAATGATGATGATATGATGATGATCATGTATGTGATGTGGGGAATGGCTAATAAAGGGTTTCCACTTTTAGCATGCTATATTTCGTAACAGCGTCACAATTACAACAACTAGCAATTAAATGGCTCTTCATTTGAAACGGTGATATGATTAACGCAACAACAAGAAAGAAAAAAAAACAAGAATTTTTATGTCCCTTGACGCCCATCTGAATCTGAAAGTCCCTTTAGAATAAGCAACTTACAAAAATTATTATTGAACGAAGATTGTCGATGAGAGTGGAGTTTAGAGAGGAGGCTGAACAAAGAGTCTTAAAATATCCCTGGACTTCCGTTCCTATACAATATCCTGTACGAGCCGTGAGTGGTGGTGAGTGGGATAGTTTGGTTGGGCTCGACCTGAATGAAGGTGAGGAAAAGTAATTATAACTTTTAGGTAAGGTAAAAGAAGAAATAAAACGGTATGTATGTGCGTTGGAAAGAGGATGAGGATTTTCAGCTCTAAACATGTAAACTTTTGGGGGCTGGCTTCTATGACGCAACCGTTGAAAATTTTAAATGGTGTCGTAAAACACGGACTCAGAATGGCAAACACATTACACAGCCCTTTTTTTCAAAATGTTATTACATGCGATAAGAATTTACAATTTGTGCTTACAGCAGACTACCTACGGAGGCGAAATCGTATCTTTATAAAATTTGGCACATATGTAGGTTCGTATTAAAGCAATTAACACGTAAATTATTATCAACTTCGTATGACGGGTTTTTGGGATATAGAGGTTTCCATGGTATCACCATACCATATGCTATATATAGAAAAAAATATACAAAAATATTTTATGATCCAGTCTTGTGGAACTGAAAAAGTTATGCGTTTTTGCAATTTAAAGTTTATTAAAATTCGTAACCATTTTAGCATGAGAGGGTTAAATTAAATGGTTCTGGACTAAATAGGGCACAATTTCTTGGAAATGGTTACGAATTTTAATAAACTTTAAATTGCAAAAATGCATAACTTTTTTATATCTTCAAGACTGGATCATAAAATATTTTTGTATATTTTTTTCTATATATAGCATATGGTATGGTGATACCATGGAAACCTCTATATCTCAAAAACCCGTCATACGAAGTTAATAATAATTTGTGTGCTAATTGCTTTAATACGAACCTACATATGTGCCAAATTTTATAAAGATTCGATTTCGCCTTCGTAGGTAGTCTGCTGTTAGCCCAACCAACGGTGCAGAAAGAGAGAGAGAGAATGATTATATTATTAGTGGAATCATGTGTTCGAGTAGTGGGATCGTAAATGGAAACGGTTGTAAAAAGCTATAATTTTTTTGCATGGATACACGGTCATCGTCAACATCACCATCATCAAGAAGAAGAAGAGAGGAGAGAACAAGCTGTAGTAGAATGGGAAAGAAAGGCTTCTCCGACTTTTAATTTTGTTAATTGGGGTGGACGGGAGGAACATATAATATTTAAAGAGATTTGTCCTCCTCCACTTTCCACTCTGTGACAAAACAAGCGTGGTGAGATGGGGGACGGGAAGATTTTTTTTATGTTCGAGAAACTTTCGAAACCGTTTTTTGACGAGGATATATATATATTTGACACAAAGGCATAAGCATATTTTTTAAGCATAGTGAATCGCTGACCTCGGGTTTGGGTTATTTGGATGCTGTAGTAGCAATTCGACCCCGACTCTCGAACCTCTCTGGCAATGATAAAGGGACATTCAAGAGGCGATGAGCGTCTTCAACAACACACATTATTCATTACTTCTTCGCTGAAGCTGGTCAAATGCGCAGAGAGGATTCACAAGGGAAGGTGATGCATGCTGCTCTGGTGAGAAAGGTACAACAGAACAGAACTCAAGCTTGTTCAGGTGCACAACATTGGCGATGATGAACTTGTCTCGAAAAAGTGATGCGATGGATGGCGTAAAAAAAACAGGCGTGCGATACACGTTTTTCTTACTATTCTTGCGTATTTTTCTAATGCACCCATGCTGAGAGATTCTGGTGGGGTTGGGGTAGCACCAAAGTCCATCCATATGTGCTACCATATAAAAAACATCCTTTACTTTGCCACCACCATGAACACACACACTCCATCAGTCTCGTGTTTCACATTCACATTCATTCCCAAGGCGATATGATTTATACAATATGGTTCTGATTTTTATTTTTGCAATAATATTGTACATTTTTGCGCTAATCATGTCGTTCCCTGTGTAATCCTTCTCAGGCGACAAAAAAGCACACTACTACCACACTAGCAAAACTTTGTGAACATGATCTATTCTGCATAATAATAAAGACAAAGTGCAGGAGAGAAAGAGAGAAAAAGGAAGATAAGCCCGGTGATAATATAAAAGAGGGGATGCAATGCAAGAGGAGCAGCTTAGCCGCACGTGTGTAATGCATAACAATTAAAATATAAAAAAAAATAAGAAATGCACAAGCGGATTTTTATTGCTTGCATAAAGATTTTTTTTTCTTTCTTTCTTTTCGATTGTCTTGGTTTCATTGCGTACCTTCTTATCGTAGTATAATATAATATAGTTGAGTTTTTAGTTATTATAATCTAGTTTGCACTTGCACATTCTCCAACCAACCTGAGAAGTAGGTAGTGAGTGGATGGCTTATTACCAACACTCAGGTTTAACTACATTGCGCACGATGATAACAACTCATGCTGATTGTGAGTGAGTGAGTGAGTGAGTTATAAATAAATCGTAAAAACGGGAAAGTATAAAAAAGTAAAGGGATATAATACAATGATAATATGCAAAAAAAAAACATGCAACAACCAACCGCTCACTCACTCACTCACTCACATCACAGTTCAATCCAAAACACACAGCCCTTTTGTTCGTGAGTGATGCGCAAACAAAGTATAGAGGAATTGAAGAGGAGCGCAGACTAATACCCGTGTAATTAATCCCCAGTTATGCATTATGGAAAGGAGGAAGTAGTGTTGCGGAGAGAGAGAGAGCACTGCCCATTTCAAAATTGTGAGAAAAAAATGAGAATTTAAGCCGTCTTTAATAACCAATAATTTCATAACGAGGAGGAGGAGGGGATATAACAAATTATTTTTTCGAATGCACAAAAGTGTAAAAAAATTGTTATAGTCGCTAGTGTGTGCAAACTCATTCATTCCAGTCTAGCCGCCGCTTCGTTCGTTTCACATTTATTTAAACACACATAAATGGCGAATTCCGGGGTTAAAAAAATATAACAAATTTTCGCATCCTTATTCTCAGACACACGGCTCTTTTCTTTTGCGAAATCTTTGCGCTCAATTGATACTTTTGTAGACACACTTCACCGTCCGTGGTCGTCGTCGTCGTCGTCCAAGTTTCGCAAGTGAGAAAAATCACTGCTGACATGACACAAGGCCTACCTGCTAGGGAGGGAGTGAGAGAGAGAGGCAAGAGGCACATAATTTGTCGTGTGAAATGTAGACAAGAGTGCAGGGGTATATTTAATATTTAATTAGTAGGGACCTGCGATAACGCTCTGTATTAGTGTTAGTTTTAGTCATTTCATAACCACACAATTGGCCGTAAATTACATTTAAATTTTGCAAAAAGGAGCAGAAGAGTTGTTGTAGGATGAGGATGGAATAGCGCACACGTGATGATTTGTCGTCAACTTCTTCTTCTTCTCGTGTAAATACATCAGCAGCAGCAGCAGCACAGTGTTGTGTTATTACGTAGCTGAAAGCAAAGCTGAAGCTAGTATTGCTTTACTCATGTTTGTCCGTCTGTCTGTCCGTCTGTCCGTCTGTCTGTCCGTCTGTCTGTCCGT
>JAANSN010001883.1:0-28582 GCA_036850665.1 Dicranocentrus wangi | reverse complement strand
CAACATAATCCAAGAAGAATGCTGTATTGTTCTCTCGATAAATTCACTTCTCAAAATTGTACCGTGACACATTTGCAAAACGAACTACTTTCTGATTCCAGGAAACAATAAAAAAAACGTATGCATGACATAAGTGAATGCGTATGTCATACTTACAAAATATGTTTGAAATGGTACTTTTGCAAAACACACACACACAAATAGTTTGTTAAATGTTGCAAAAAAGCAAGTAAATTCTCTCTGCCTCCTCTCATATTTCCTTCATCACAACCATCATAATATAATATATATGATCTTTCCTATACTACACATCAGCAAGTCTTTAACTGTTTCCATAAAGCATGTTTTTTGGGTTGTGTTTGGATTTGTAAAAAGGAGAGATCCCTCCCCTTTCCTTCTCTTTCTTCATCCCATTCTTCCTTCATTGCTCCTTGACGGAGTGGAACACATTGAATAAATGCAGACAAAAGGGATTCTATAGGAAACGGAAACTTGTGTCGTCGTCGTCTCCGTCTAATGTAGAGAAGACTCGTTCCGTTTTATTTTTTGTGTAAAAAAAGAGAGAGAAAAGATAGGGAACATATAAATGTATTATGTTGTGTAAAGAAGGCTAATAATGCACATTTATTTGTGATCATTACATTATTGTAACGAAATAATACGTCGTGAAGAGAAAGAGAAGAAGCAGGGATCTGTTCTGCTCTTTGACCAAACGACAACGACGCGACGACAAGCACCACCACTATATACCAAACCACCAGTCCAGCCAGTACACACTACTTTTCCGCAGCAGTCATCAGAGTAGCTATAGGAGTCATCATCATATTACATTATAGCTCCACAACTATTCCCGTTTCCCTTTTCCGGAGCAGAGACAATATATTATGGGCATACAAGCGTGGTTCTTGTTTGTCCTTTGTTATTGTTGTGCAATCCAGAGATCCAGCCAAGTCTTCCGCTTTTGCCATCGGGGCGTGTGGCATCAGCTCCGGGAGGATGATTGTCCCTATGGACTGCTCTTCAACGAGCAGTTACAAACCCCCTGTTTTTACACCAAAGGAGACGGCGATAAAACCATGCCGCGGTATTATCTCGTCATCATCATCTTACTTACAAACCTATTTTCTAACTGGATGCCCTAATAAAGCTAAATAATAATTTAGAATATGGCCCACAATATGCGAAGAACCGTTCATTAACAAGGTGGAAAATAGCACCATCGATGCCACTTCCGATGACTCCTTTTTCCTCGCACGGAAGAACGGAGAGGTCTGCTATTGTACACACCATACACGTGACAGCAAATTAAATGCTTCGTAATAATTAGCAATTTTTAAATAATATATTGCGCAACTTTCAGATTCGAATGATCCAGTACGGAATCACAGACGACGAGGCCAAGGAACCAAACTGTGAGATATAGAAAAAAAATTAATGATGAAGTGTAATAATGCTATTTTTGAATGTGATAAATGGGGATTTGTTGGGGTAGTTGATGACGTGATATCGCTGCAAGTGTGTGAGGATCGCTGCTACCGTGACGTGTTTGAAGGTTCAGGCTCGTCAGTCCTGTACACGAGCTCGTCGCATGAGGCATCCGACTCGCTGGAAGTTCCCCGTCACGTGTCCCACTCAGATGTGCAGTCCCCCGGTGATGCCCAAGTTATAACGGACCAGACGCTCCGGTTGGGCGACTACCTCTTTGACCAGATAGCGTCTCCAGATGAGAATCCCGGCCCAAAACTGCGAATCGTGGAGTTGTTCAGGAGAAGCATGAAGATCCTAGGAAAGTCGTGTCAGCATCCCTTCGTCCACAACAATTTTGTGAACAGAGTGCTGTACGGGTTCCTATTCCTCGTCAGTGACTCGGGCATAGGGGAACTCGAGGACATTTCCGTTGAGGAGTTTGAAGAGATTATGGTCGCGTTGAATGGATGCGATGAGAAAAACCCGGATTTTCGGTTGGAGGGGACCGTTTGCGATACCAACGCTTATGCAAGTCAACCATGCCATACATACATAATATATATCGAATATTCCTTCATTCTTTTATATCAGCAGAATATATATTACCATTCCAGATATACATTCTCATTTTGTGTTTTTTCTCTGAATGGAGTAATAATTTAGTGCTTTGCTGTGCTCATCCCTTTTTCCGAACGATTTGATTGGAGTATTATTCTAATAATTTGAGTTATATCACTTGAAATGATTATTAGGTCAAGGAAGTAATAAAAATCTTGCCAAACGGAACGGAATACTCTGCTCCGTTCAAGTTGGCAGTGGAAATGTCTGGGGTGGCTGGGAGTAGTGGCTCGTTTGAGAACCCGGACTACGAGGACGAATCGCGACAACAAAAGATGGACCGCGCATTTCCCTACGAGGAACTGGACGTGTTCACGGAAGCCGCGTGGTCAGCAGTTCAAGTGACACATGCAACATGTTTCGCCACTTTCAAGCCAAACGCGAATATGCACCACCGGTACGTGTCCGCCATGGAGCAATTATTCAGTGGGAAAATACAGGACAGATGGTATGAGTAATAATCATATTATTATAATAATCCGTCTCTCTCTCTTACGCCTTCCAATTATCAATTCAGTATTCATAAACTTGTGCGTTTTTGCTCACAAGAGAGCGAGCACAATTTATAGCGAATAATAATTAAGGGAGAAAAATAAACAAGGGAATGGCTGGTAATTAGGGTCATTAATTACCCATTTGCATAAATGTTTTTGACTCTCTGAATAAAAAAAACTAAAGTACATGTATGTGACGATGATATGATGATCATCAGGAGGAATCCCACTCGTTTAATGAATGATCGGATGTGGGGCACCTGGTTTCTCGCAGATGTCGACGAAACATTCAAAAATCTGCAGGCGTGCATTCGTGCCTCTTACCTGGACGCTCCTTTCACAATGCGGCTTGACCGACCTATCGACCCCTTGCGCTCGCCTGACAAGAAGAGGAGGAGGAGGAGAAGGAGGAAGCGAGATGCTCAGAGGGAATTCGAAGACCCTGACGTCTACTGGGATACCTACAAGGCGAGCGGGGGAATTCGCTACAAGCTGGCCAACCTCGTGCAGTGCTTCGACAACCCCGACGACCGAGACTCTGTACTCCAGTTGCTTAAAGACCAGTGCAAGAAAATTTAAAAACGAAAAAAAAACACAATTATTATTACTGTTGTAAACTAGATTTTATAATATTATCCTTATTAAAAGTGGATCTTGTCGGCAGGATAATAATGTCGTGCTCACCACGCAGCAGCAGCTCTTGCTTTTTAAACTACACACAAGTTATATAGTTTCTGCTTTTTTGAGGAAAGGAATATCGAGAACATCTCTCAAAAAGTCGTCATTATCATCATGTAATAATCATATAATCCTCCGCTTCATCATCGCCTCAAAAAGTATAACAATTTGGAGAAGAGATTTTTGTTTGAGGGAGTATATTCGATATTGATTGACATGTGTCAAACTGATTAGTAATTATGCATGAGCGTACATGATATTATTTCGTCATGAATTTTTTTTCAGAGAGTTTCTCTCACTTTTTGCTCCAAATCTAGTGGGCACATAATAAACGATTTACAATTAGGGAAAGCGTTATATATATAGTTTGAAGGGAGAGAAAAAAAAAGAGTTTTTGTTGTGTAGCACTCCAGAGAGTGGATACTGACTGAAAGGGGCTACCTGTGAGCTACATAATGATAGGGGATCATCCGTCCGATGATATGAAGCGGAGAGAGAGAGAGAGAGAAATATTATGTGTACACATTGTGTGCGTGTGTGTATCTCTGAATTTTCAGGAATCTTTCGCGTATCATGAAAGCCGGGGGCATAGTTGCTGAAGAAAAAACATTTTAAGAAGAGAAGCGGTCTGTGTGTGTATCTACCTGTAATCATCGCATATAATATGTGCTCCTGCTGTAGTAGTAGTAGTAGTAGTCCACACACATCGGTCGAATCGGGTTTTCTTCTTCTTTTCTCGACCGTTTTGGGAATTCACCAGTAATTATAATGGGTTCGTTTGAAAATTTGAGAAAAACTTATTTGGGACTGCGCTTGATTGTACTGCGCCAAAAACACTACACCTTTTGCATATATACACATCTCTGAATGAACAAATATGTGTGCATCTCTCCGTTCAACAAGGTGTTCCTTCTGGAGATTTTTTGCGAGGCGTTCCTCCCCAAAAAAGAACATGGTTGTGCTGGGCCATCCTCATTATTATGCCAATATGTACAGTTTCTGCAACAACCAGACCGTCTGGTTTCTCTTTTAATTCCTTGCTTCTGTTGTCTATCTTATGCAGTCATTTACAATAATTATGCCAAAATAGAATATTGATCAATGCCCTTAATAAATAGTGAATATTTTATAGGGGCTCTACTCTACACACAGTATGCTACACACGCTCAATTGAAATATATTATTTTCGTACAGTGTACCCTTTCTGTCCTTCGAGCTCTCTCTCTCTCTCTAAACTCTTGCATTTCTCTACATGATAATTATCCTATCAAAAAGCGTTTTAAAAAGCCCAGTGTGCTCATCATCATCATCATCATTATTATCATCATCAATATGAAAAATGTATGATCGGCAGCGCTGTTTTTTTCTACTACTAATTCTTAATTCCACCATATTTTAGTTGTCTCAGGGGTTATCGTTGTTGTTACACTTTTCGTCTTTCTGTTTGACAAGGAGTACTAACACACCCAGACGTTTTTTTTCTAAACAGACCCAATCCCCTGTGCACACTGTATATTATTATTATCGTCAAGATGATCACAAGAGGAGTAGTGGTGGTGGTGGTGTGCTTGAAGCGGTACATGCACGTAACTAGAAAGGGGATTACACGTTGGGCATCCATTGGAGAAAAATATAAAAAGAGTGCTCGATAAGGAAGAAAAACGGGTTATGTGAATATCTCTCTTGTTTCGTGATAATAACCAAGTAGCGAGCATAGCTAGTCAGAATATAAGAATACAAGAGCTAAAAAACTTTTTTTTTTGGAATGCTGAGAAATTCACGTGCATGATATGTGTCTGTGTCTGTGTGTGGGGTTGTTGTGTATAATTAGAATGTGGAATGCATTTTAGAGAGCACTCGGTGGTGATACTACACCAATTAACCAGCCATCCAAGCAGTTCACAATAATACACACACGTATATATTATTTTAGATTTTTAAACAGGGGGAAAAAAACTCAAACTCGACTTATCAAAGCTTGCAATTAAGATGGAGTATTAAGATGATTGTATATTATAAATATATACTTGAAACTTGTAGAGAAACTGTCAAGAAATTTCCGTTCCGTCTGGGTTCGCTACTCTATCTACAGCTACACTCCATCTCAACAACGTACATTGATTGCCTGTGAGTGGTAGCGCAACTCTCATTCAGGATATTATGCTGAATGAGGAGGGGAGGAATTCTCGGAGAAAACATAGGTTCCTGAGCTTTTTGACAACTTGTAATTTTACGGAATCTAAACTATCAGATTATTACTGCGTTTAGTGTATGCACTCCACTATTCCAAAGAATAAAAGATGCTTAGGGGATGGTAGCATAGTCTCAACTTGCCCCAATGCCTGTTTGATTTCTCGATATTTTGTAGTTTTATTTTAAATACTGACAGTTTTTATAATACGACGACAATTTTAAATAATTGAGATTATAGATCACAAATAATAACACACCTAAATTAACTCCTCTTTCTCTCTCCTGATATGTATCAATACACACACGACGATTTTATATATATATAGCATACAGAGTAATTTCCTTCTAAAAACGCAACAAAACAGTCGATGAGGTGCTTTAATGATGATGAATTATTTTTTTTTACCACCACCTAGCAGCTCCGATTCCAGAAGGGATGTTTCCAGCAGCTCCTACTACTCCGCTACCACCACCACCTCCTCCACCACCACCAGTTGCAGTGGTGGCAGCAGCGGGTCCATTAGCTAACGCGGCAGGGAAGAACTGTCCAAGAGCAGCAGCAGCAGCAGTGCCACCAGGGTTGTTTCCACCGAGCCCTCCACTTCCAAAGAACCCGTTTGCGTTTGCAACTGCAGCTGCAGCAGCTGCTGCCGCCGCTGCGGCGAACTGGAAGGGATTGCTGCTCCCACCTGATGATATCTTTGCTGGGCTGACTGAGGAGGATGGGGTGGTTAGGTTTGTGGAAGAACCGGGGGATGAGGAGGAGGAGGAGACGCAGGGCTTTCCGTCTCGAACCAGTACTGGCACTGCTACGCGTCGAGGAGGAGGTGGTGGTGGGGGGATCGAGTGGTGCAGTAATTCGCTTTGACGGTGGTGGTGGTGGTGGTGCTGTTGCTGGTGATGGTGGTGAAGGAGGGCTGCTGCCGCCGCTGCCGCTGCTGCTGCTGCGTGTGGGTGGTGAGGTGGCAGGTGGCCAACGTGGTGGTGGGGGTGGTATGGGGGAAGGGAAGACACTGACGACGCGGATGTAGAACCCGTTGATGATAGCACTGACCCTCCGCATCGGCTTTCCTTCTGAGCCCTAATCAACCCGTATACGTTTAATTGACGGGAGTTAATTGCTTTTTTTTATACTGAGTTTAAGAACGTGTTATAACAGATTTGCATGAAAACTGTTTTGTTAAAATTGTGGTTCGGGATGCAGTGTAATAATAACACCTTTAAATGATAAAAAATAGACTAACTTATAAGTGACTAAATAAGTGGACTAACCTCTTAGTTTTGTAGCGATGATTCTGGAACCATATTTTGACTTGAGTGGGGGTGAGTCTGATGATGGAAGCGAGATGTTCCCTCTCTGGAGCAGACAAATATCGCTGTTGCCTGAACCTCCGCTCCAGCTCGTAAGTTTGCGACTTTGTGAACAGAATTCTCCTCTTGCGTTTCTTGACGATACCGGAACCAGTGTTTGGCCCACCTTGCTGACCGCAACCATTGCCACCACCACTCCCGCTTTCCGCCCCATTGTGGTGGTGAAGATGTCTTTCCTCGCTTCCGAGTCTGGCAAAGCCGCTGCTGTTACTTCCCCCTTCCTCGTCTCCACTGTCATCCACCATATCCAGCTCAAACTCTTCGTCCTCGTCAGACTCGTCGTGAATCGATGAGGTGGACATCCTGTCCTGGCTAATACTGTAGTGGGTGCTGTACTGCGTGGAGGAGTCTGGAGGAACGAAGGACGACACCGTTACTGATTGCTTTGAGAACAGTCTCGACGACTTTGGACTGTTCATCTGCGTCTTGTCGTCTGATGATGACGTGCTGTCTGGAGAGCATAGGAGCGGGGGTGGAGGCGATGACGAGGATCCCGTTGCCCCACCGTGCTCTCGCCGTTTTTCTGGGGATGATCCAATCCCGTGGTGTGTGGTGATGATGATGGTGGTGGTGAGAGTGGAGAGAGTCATCATGATTGCTATGCTCTGTCCGTTTGTCTATGTACGACCAATATAAGTATATGATTTGTTAGCAAGTGGAACAGGAAGTGCTTAAATGCTTTTTAAATCTATGGGAAATTCGAAAATCGGGACTTTACTCAACATTCTTCCTGGACATTTAACAATGAGGAAGTAGGCAGTACACTCAATGACATGTTATAATAATAGCCAGCCAGCCACCACCAAACTGTGTGTTTGCCAAGACCGACTTTAACCGGACATGCATTCTATTCATATAAAGCAGTTAGTAGTGTGTGGTTAGATATGGAGAGGAGGACAAATCCATTTGGGTGCACCCTCAGGAAAGAACGTACGTATATATTGTCCTTTGACTTGGTGGAATCAATGAAATCTCGAAAGGGAGAAAAAAATCTATTTAACAAAGAACAAGGGTTTGTGCAAACAAGCTACTCAAGTTTGGAACAGAGTTGAATGAAGCTACCAACAAAACTCACACTCGCTCACCCTGTGTGCATCTCACATTTTCGACCTTTTACTACAAATTCTCGTCGTGAGCAGAAAAGAGCTTTGTAGTAAACGGGGAATGAGGGAATCGCCCAGCGTAATAATAAAATTACACGTATCAGTATCTCTCTCTGCTGGGTAGGATTTAACGAGATTCGCTTTTGTGTCGCTTTGTTGTTGAACCTCACACCCAAAATGAAAGGTATCCCTTCACACCCTACCTACCTACCTACCTACCTAAGTGCACACACACCACCACACCAGCCAAACTATGAAAACGGAGGAGGAATGAAATTAATCGTTAAACATACCACAAATATATAAAAGGAACGGGACGGAAAAGAACTTGTTGGGTCCACTATGTGCAAGCAACGTAGTATTATGTGAATAAATGATGACAAAAAGGAGAGAGAGAGAGAGAAAAAAAAAATTAGTAATCTTCCGTGAAATTGGGCTTTTATGTTTGTTGACACTTTGATTTATTATTGTGACACGGGGCTTTGTACACTGATCAAGACGGATACTGTGTGCAGCGCAGAGGAAGTTGCACACACGAATAATAATAATATTGAGTTTAAAAACTAGTTTTTTTGGGTGCGGATCGAATAATATATTTTATTGGATTAATTGTGTCGTTCGTGGGTGCTATACTCACTTCCGGTTTAATCATCCACCTACCAACCTACCTACGGTCATAAGTAAAAATCGTTTTCTTGCATTGCCTCTGTGCACAATAACGTACATTTCTCTTTGTGTGTACGGATGTCGGATTATCCCAAACACGCAATAAAAAATTGTCGAGACTTTTTGTGTGTTAATCGGGAGGAAAAGAGTAGATAGTAACATATTATTCCTGTGACATGTTTGAGCTTGCGGCACACACATCACCAGATCACAACACACATGTGACATGTACTACATCAGATTTTTGTAAGAGATTGAGCGTCTAGCTAGAGAGAGATGAAAATCCCTGTCTGCTGCTGTAATCTCCACGTCACGACTATAGAATACGAGGAGAAGGGTGCAATGAATTCATCACGGTAATGAGCTGTGATATAATAATAATAATAGTTGAATGCAATGTGTCCTAAAGGGGTATATACGCCAGTTGTTAGCTCCTCTCTTTTTTTAATTTATCCCTTCAAAACGATCCTCACGAATTTTTGTGAAGGATAAATGAATATTTACGCATCTGTTTTGACAAATGACAAATATAATATGCGTTTGTTTAAGTGACGCCATATCTTTCAAGAATATATGTATTCTCATAATGTGCACTTTAATGGATTGCTCGACGCTGTATGTGTGGGGTCGGTCGTCCTGTGATTATGATTGCAACAATTATTCATTTTAGAATTTTAAACAAAAATATTATTACTCCTTCTTTGCAATTAAATGTACCGCACATGATGTGGCTATAAATGAATGCGAGTGACACGTATATCTCCCATTGCATGAATCTCTATCTAATCTCTAATTAATTACAGGTAGAAAGAAGGAGGAGAGAGAGAGAGAGAGGCAGAGAGGGTGTGATAGATATTGATGATGATTATGATGATGAAAAACGAGAGGGGTATAAACTTACGATTTTGGTGGTGGTGGTCATCCTCGTGATGGTCGGATGCACTGCTGCACCGATCTGATGACAACATTCCCGAGTTGTTGTTATTGTTGTTGTTGTTATTATTATTACTGCCCAGATTCAGGATGTCTCTCACGCTGAATCCTCCTGAAGACGACGAATTTGACGACTTTATCGTGTTCGATGCTGCCGCTGCGGCAGCCGCGGCTGCTGCTGCAGTCGCCGCCGCTTCCATCATCTTCATCTCCATGAACCTTTTTTGCGTCAACAAAATTGCATCGTTAATTATTGATTATGTTTAATTCTTGCACGAATCAATTGCAATTACATCAACAACATAGATAATGTCCGTATAACTTACATTCTCCAGTATCCGGCTGCGGCAGCAGCAGCAGCGGCATTGTTAGCAGGTCCATTATTTCCAGGAGCAGAGCCAATGATTGGATTGCCCCCAATCCCGACCCCGCTCGCACACCCCCCAGCAGCAAGCCCAATATGATTTTCGAGCATTCCAGCGCCTAACAATCTGGAATGTCCGAGCTGCTGTTGACTCAAGTGGTGAGCCCCGATTGCATTGATATTCTGCCCTGCGTTGGTTGTCGAGTTCTGGAGAAACAGCCACGCTGCACGAGCTGCGTTAGAATTTGGGGGAAACAGAGGTGGCTGTTGCTGTTGTATCTGATGAGCCGCTGTCGTCGGTGAGTTTGTAGCACTTCTCAACTTTGTCTGAGTATGAGTTTCGTTGTTGTGGGGTTCTGATTTCACTATTATCGATTCGTTGTTGATGATGTCTTTGAAAGCCACCTTCTCGTTGTTGTTGTTCGACTCTGGGATAGAATCCACCGACTTTGGGGATGGGGATGATGCTGGTTGTTGTTGTGGGGGTGAAGAGGGTTGCTCTAGCTTAGGTGGTGGTAGTTGTGCTGGTGGAGGAGTCACTGACTCTGACGTCTGCTGCTGACGTTGCGATTGTGGAGAATGTGGGGGTGAAGGTGAGGCTCTTGCTGCAACCGTTCCAGTCATTTTTCCTCGTTGAAACTTTCAAAACTTTCAAACTTTTCCCGTAAATCCACACAGTTTCGATAATACTAAAACACAAGCTTTAGTGGACACGCATTTTCTAATCACTCTGAGGAGAACATATTTCACTTCACGCACAGTTTAATCCTTCGATGTATGTAATCCTTGTTCACTCTTGAGTAATCCGAGTGATGAGATCATAAGTTGGGAGGATAAATAAATACGAGTGGAGGAACAGGAATGGCATATTATATAATATGGTAGAGGAGTATAATATTTTTAAGCAGTGATGATGCTGTGAGTGGTCACCGTCTGACGGACGCGATGATACTAGTAAAGTGGTAAAATAGTCACGATTTAGTTATGATGAGTGGCGAGTAGAGCTAGAGCACGTTAAAAAGATGAGAGAGACAGACAGAGGTTGCTCGTACAGAGAGTGAGTGAGTAGGAGAGCAGCAGCAGCATGACTTTCCCCCTTTAGGTATTCGAGAGGAGAACAAGAAAACAAGCATTTTAGCATGAACACTGAAGACTTGTTTCTCACATGTAGGCACATCCTCCACACAGAGAGAAGAGAACCAGTTTAGCACAGTAATGGATAGATAGATATAGCTCAAGCACACAAGAGCACCCCTGCCTAGTCTCCACATTTTCACAACAATCACTCCATCCATATCATATACTTATCCGTTCTGAGAGACATACAGTAGCCACCACCACGACCAGATCTGTTTCAGTAGCTAACCCTATATACGCATATTCTCATGATGATGACGATGATGATGATGTGAAGGGAATGCACGATCATGATAATACACACACCACGAGAATGAATCCAGCTTACCTTTCGAGTCGAGTGACGGTGTGTATATATGTGTGTGTGTGTGCACGGTCTGATGAAGCCCAGCCCCTTTTCGGCACAAGTCGACCAGGAGGCAGGCACTTGGGGTTGGTCCTTTTTATTACGATATCATATCACCAGCACACATGATCATCACCGCTCCTTTTCTGTGTGTGGCTATCACTTTTAACGCAATTCTTATCATTCAGGTGGAGTTTCGAGATTCACACTCTCCGTTTTTTTCCTTGCGTCATGCATTTCTTTCGACTTTTTTTGTGAAGCTCAAAAAATACAAAAACATAAAACTTCATCTCACTTGGTCTTTTTATTACATCAAGTCAAACTGATGATGATCGTGAGTAAATATATGCAATGAATAATAATTATCCCGAATGAATATAACAAGAATTTCGTAATAATGCTCATCTTCAGATCAAAACTGTCCGTCAAGATATAAAATGGTGTAGAACGGCTTCTCTCACTCGCTCCCTCCTTTTCACAAACCAATTTTTGATAATGATTATTGAGTTTCACAGTAGCAGTGTATGTGTTGTATAAGCCTGCCCTTGAGGGGCTCCCTTACGAAAATCTCATCGTCCGACCGATATGATAAATGGGAATTAAAAGTAAAATATAGGTATATATGCTCCTAACCCATTTTCTGCTACAACACTATATAGTCAGCCGAACACATCATCAATCATTATTATCCGCTAAATATCCACGTTTTTAGAGGCTGTGTGCAGAAAATTGTACAGAGAATATATGTGTATTCGTTAATCTCATATCTTTTCTGTGAGGTGACACAATGAAACCTTTACATGGACACATTTTAGTACCACCACCACCACCAAGCCCATTATCATCATCATCACCATCATGATGACCAAAAGGGTGAGTATGGTTTAAAATCTCCTTTTTTCAACAAGAGAGCTCTCTGCGCCTCTCTCTCTCTCTCTCTCTTGGTATATAATATCCCCAAGTGGCGAGTTATTAGTATTCAATGACAAAAGAGAGGAAGCAGCGGCATCCAATATATCACTGCATTTTCCAAACAGTTTTAGCTCGTCAAGAGCAGCGCGGCTCCTTCGTGTCTACCACGTTTAAACACTTTTCGGCAATGTTCCTTGTGGGAATTAGCGGTGGGAGCGTTTTTGAGGAGATTCTTGTCGAGAATTTTACTACTAATCCGCTCCGTTCAAGATGAGCCGTAAAAGTGGAAGAATCCGACACACACACACACACACGGGAAAATCCCTCTGTGTCAATGATGACAGGATATAGATATATGCCGATTTGTTGTTGGGAAACATTATAATGCTTCTTGTAATCTTTAACGGCGAAAAAATGTGCGCTCAATAGTATTATAATAATCCTGTACTCAGGTGGATTTTAAGTGTCTCATGTCTGCCCTGGTCATGATGGTTGGTGGTGGTCTTTCAAGAATGCGAAGGAGAGGAATAATAGGTAATATAATATATTTGGCGACAAGCAGTCTGGTGGAGATCCATCCGTCGTCCACTTACTTACAATAATGCTTGTACTCAAATTTGTTTATAACCCTTTTTCTCGACAAAATGGGTAATAATGCATCCGTGTCGACAGATTGTTCAAGGGCTCTTCAAGAAGGACAACGTGCTAAGAATCAGGTTGGGTGACAAACCGTACCGTTCTTATTATGATGATGATGATGTATCTTCCTGTACACCTCGTAGAATATGTATCGTCTTTTCCTCCTTCTTTTGTATGCTCGTTAAGCCTCATTTGTTGGGCAAATTCCCCGAGTTGTGTGTTGTAACTATTGCATTGCAAGCTTGGCCTTTGCTACCTATCGTTAATTGCTCAACACGAAGATCTGAGCGGAATTCTCACCTATGCCACTATTAGCGTTGCTGTTGCAAATACTAATACATATCGGCGCCTATCCTAGGAATGAAGATTTTAAAAATGTTACATATCTTTCCAGTTGGGCAACTGGCATATGTGATTAATTTCTCATATTTTTAACTACTATGACATGACAAACTACAAAAAATATGACATATATTTGGGTTGCTTGCTGTCCGTCTACACTGGTCAAACGAGCACAATTTGTAGGATAACGTATTAAGATTTAGGGCTGGGCCATTTGAGCAGTTCGTTATATGCATTTGCATGAAACCCCATCCCAGAAAACGTGTGAAGTGGAGCATGTGGTAGCAGTTAAATATTCATTAATAATAATAATAATAATCGGAGATTAGGAATCGATACTGGTTAAGGGAGCGATGATGTTAATCCGTGCGGTAGTGTGCTTGTTACAAGAAAGTTTTGGAGCAGCTGCTGGCACGAAGCTGACAGGACAACAGTTAGGAAGGAAGAGGAAGGTATCATCATATCATATCCTACCTTCTTCCCCCAAGAATAAATCATGATGATGATGAGAAATCCGCATTGTTGTCGGAAGTAGTATAATATTATTATAAAATTATGATGACCAGCAAATTGGCCGTGTTTTAAAAGGTCTTCTCTTTATTATCCAGCTGCTGCTGCTGGAGAGTTGTCTGCTAGGTTTTTTTTATACCTCTCTCCCAATGAACATGCTTGTTTAGAGCCACTCTCTCTCGCGTGCAGAGTCATTAAACATGCATATATATGGATCCCGATGAGATATCTAGCATTATTGTGTATCGCTTTACGATGAGACAGACACACCCATCACGATCATTATCAAATCGTGTACACGGTTCATCTGCTTTCCCCACTACTAACCAAAGTGTATACATATCACACAACTTCCTACATATTTTTTTTACAAATATACCCTTCACTTCTTCCCTGATTGCGTTTCAAGATTGCAGCTTATTATTTACCGTGATATATTTATATATCCATCCCGTCCGCTTCTGTTCGTTCGTAGTGTACTTACAGGTGTGAGAAAACGCCCAGGTGTGTGGGCAATCTTTCTTCCTTTTTGTTTTCTCGTCGTAATTGCTGATGAGTATAAATGATGATAATCATGTCCACGTTGATGATCACGAGGGTGGTGGTTCTTTCTGTGTCGTCGTCGTCGTGTGCCGTATGAGAAACTTCGGGACTTGTATTCGTGTTAATTCCATATACGTTTTTTTGTTTGGTCGGTAAAAAAGCAGTTTTCATATGCAGTTTTAATATAATATGTTGTGCTTGTGCATGAAAAGCCTTATTAGGCGGTGTGAAAATGACCAGGTGTAAACTGTAATTGTTATCAATTTTCTTCGTTCCCTACCTTACATTTTTTTCAAGAAAAAAAACTTTCTGTTGTTTTACTCGATACTGTTTTAGTTGGTAGTTTGGTAGTTTAATAATGATTCAGTTTTCATATGCAGTTTTAATATAATATGTTGTGCTTGTGCATGAAAAGCCTTATTAGGCGGTGTGAAAATGACCAGGTGTAAACTGTAATTGCCATCAATTTTCTTCGTTCCCTACCTTACACTTTTTCAAGAAAACAACTTTCTGTTGTTTTACTAGATACTGTTTTAGTTGGTAGTTTGGTAGTTTAATAATGATTGTTTCAGTGCAGTTGGAAATGCAGTGCAGTTGGAGAGAGGTGAGAGAGAGAGAGAGTGAGCTCAGAACGCCCCATATTGAAGCGAAATGCCATGCCCTCCGAAATGCACGACCTCTTTGTCGAATTTACTATTATATTAATATCCAGCACAAATTGAATAAATACGATTGTCCTCTATTTGACCGTATCAATTAAAGGGAGAGGAAGGAGATATGAATAGAATGTCCTCAGTAGGTTAGAGAGACGTGTAGGGAGTGAGTGAGTGAGTGAAACCGCTCAAGCCCCTTTTTCGGGACAATGAATTGGGTAAAAAAAAGAATGGCTGGGGCTAGGTACACAGACACGGGGATAACAACGTAAATGCCAAAATGTCGCTCGGATATAAAAGAGCCTCTTTTTTATTTGCTTTTAGCCGAGAGAGTATGGTAGTGAGTGTGTGGATTCAATCTCTAACCGGAACATACAAGAGGTTGAAAGGAAAAATCATATATAATAATATGATATGTGTGTGTGTATACGTTAGATAATGCTTCGTGACATCATAACTTAAGGTAGTTTTTCACAGGGGATATGAAATGTCCGGGGGAATATCACACAAAAACCGCACCGGTTAGGAAGCTAAATGAATTTTTGCTCCAAGCTAAACAGAATATTACGTCCTATGTTTGCTATTGTGAATGATTCGAGATGCCTTTATTTCTGGGTGAAATTTTTTATGGGGTGGAACACTGCAGTGTCCCCATAAAGAACTCGTATGTGCAGAAGCAAGAAGCCATTTTGAAGTGATTCTCTGATTTCTACATGTAATTCACCGCGAGGTTACATCCATATGGACCGTTGTCAAATCGTTTCCGCTATTGTATCAAAATGATACGGCCATATATAGGGTGTTATAATGTACAAAAAAAACTCTGTATATTACAATAGGGTGCTGTCCCATCGTATATATCCCACTCTATTCTTGGCAAAAGGTAGTAACAGCGCGTACCCGTTTGTACTAATTGCAAACATGCTAGCTAGATATAATAGCATATAAATTTTTTTGTTCTGGTAATGTACATACGTGATGTCAGATATATCAACCACAAAAAGCAACGACCGGAATGATGATCTTGGTTTCGTTTTATGCTTTTTATCCTCAGGCAGCCGAGTGGAATGGCCGATAAAAAAACGGACATTAGTCGGGGGACAGCGATGACAGATCATATATGTAATATTCGTGTTTTTCTTTTATGCCCAGTCTAAAATAACCAGTGAGTAGATGTACGTTATTTGCGGATTCTTTACTAGTTGAAAATCTATATAGTTGGTTGGTACTGGTTTGTAATCGAGGAAATCATTTAAAGTGATTGGGCAAGTACCAAAAATGACGCGACCTGTAATGACCTTGATAAAACAAGCATCACTCCAGAAATACACACGTGTTTGGACGATGGTGGTACTACTCTTTGTACATGGCCACATTAATTCTCGTAGAAAAGTATCGTGCGGAAATCCATTTCTAAAAGTCAGAAACAATTGATCTGTATTTACTTGCTCTCAATAATGCTTTTCAATCGCCATACTCCTTCTTTTTTTGCTGACTCTAACGACCCGCTTTTAAAAAGCAAGGAACACAAAGGGCACACGTCCATCCATCCGCTTCTGACCGGAGTACTACACAAGAGTCAACTGATATTATAAAAGAGCAGTCGTGGTTGTGCAAGCATTGCAGTAAAAATGAGAGCAGAGAAGAGAGAGTCAGACCAGAGGGATGAAAAAGGATGAGTCTTTATATTCTAGCTAGAAAAAAAGAAGAGAAAAGTTTTTCTGGAAAAAACAAAAGCTTGTTACTGACTGTCGACGATGGGGATATAGCTTAGGTCTGATACTTTGTATTTACCATCCAGAAGAAAAAAAACGATGAGCTCTGTTCTCTGGAAGAGGAGCAACGCATATGAAATGGGTAGTAGTAGTAGCGTGGTGGTGGTGGTTTAATACCCGGTTGACGGAGGAAATTGCCTTCGTCCATTAATTTTCATTTATACACCAGATCTCTCTTTTTCCCCGAGCCCAAGCTTGTTTGTAAGCGATGACAAGGAAAAGTCGGTTTGTGTCCGTGGTTAGTACACACGAAAACGTGGGTACAGGGTACGCTATAAAAAAGAGGAGAAGTTTTCAATCTGGTGATGGTATAATATGCACCGCCTGCTGAGGTGTGTATAAGTACATGTGTCATACGCCCTGGATATGGAAAACTCGTAACAAGAGAGAGTGAGAAAAACGGAACAAACAGAGAGAGAGAGACGGAAACCCGGGTGTGCTCTGCTCTCTGTAATAATAGTAATATGAAAAATTAGAATAGGACGCGTATATTACATTTTTCATTCGTTCTCCCACGACGTACATCTCAGTTTCTTCTAAAACACTCTGTCATCCACTTTAACCAAAAATGCATTATCGCTGCGGGTGTGATGAGGTAATAAGCGCGGAAACTGTATCCAACTCTTTGTGAAAATATAATACTAGATAAATGTACACGAAACGTGTGTATCATGATGTTAACCATTGTCAACTATTATTGTGTATACACACTACACACACAGTTTTGGCCTTCGTGATGTTACGCGAGGTGGTGATTACTCATTGTTATATATACGGAAACCTTTGCTCGGCTAATTTGATGAGGATTGATGAGTTTTAATAAAGCGGATAACAAGGATTCTCGTATATATACTAAATATACACATAACTAAATTACTCAAGCGAGTTATCACACGCACAAGGACATTGACTTGCCTCTTTCATCGTTGTTCATGTATAAGTATACACAATTTTATTAGTTTTTTTGCATACATTTCTATCTTGCATCATCTCATAAGAATTAAAGAAGTAGCCCTTCGGCAATTCTTGTGTACAGTTTTTGTTACCAATCGTCAGTCTGTGGGTTTTCTATACATGTACACTTTTATTGGTTTCTTTCAAGAAAACCCACAAGACACAATGCACATTTGAGAGCTGAATAAAACGGATGCGGATATGATATGGGCCACTTTTTTTCTTCTTCTTCTTCTTCTGAGGGTGTGACTGTGAGTCAGTTTGAGAATGCACAAACTACTGACTACGCCTACGCAGATCACATAATATACATTTTTCATGGTTCAGTAGCGTACAAAAAAAGCTTACAAATCCTCGCGTACTATTTGACAATTTCAATCAGTTTGTTGGACCTTGGATTGATTCTTGTCGTCAGAAAAATGTGTTTAAACCTGTATTTTAAATTCAATTAGGAGAGAAGGAATTAAATTCCTGACAATGCGTGTATTAAATATTAGAAATCCAACAAGTCTGCGGAAATTACAATCTTGTACAAAATACTTTTTTTAGGTGGCAGTAAGTCTAGCGAAAGTATCGAAAATCACCCCAAAAAGAAGAAGAAAAGAAAGCTCATATAAATATATGAGATGCGAGGGAGCAGCAGTGTCCAACTTTGTGTAAATAATCCCACACATGTAATATGCTTTTATTTGCCAAATAAACCATACAAAACGACTGGTCTTTATTTACGCTTCACCTTTTTTCCTTTTTTTTCATTCAATTATCAGTAAGTCCTCTGACACAATCTATTTGATGGTTTGTGTGCTGGTGCTCCGTGTGTTGAGGAGTGCAACAACGAAGCTGCGAGTATATAGTCTCTTCTTGTGAGCTTATGCATGGTTCATTTAGTGCCAAGAAAAGGTTAGGTGGTGGTGTTTGGGGTAATCTCTGTCGTCGACGAATCATCTCACCCTCTGCCTGCCACGATGTGGAGGTTCTCCTTTATTATCATTTCCATTCATTTTTCGGCTTATACGGAACTTTTACAAGATACATGAAACTAACTACTACTGTACGGTTGGGTGTGTGTCGTTCGCTATATTAAACTTCTCTGATCAGTGTGTTGGCACATGTATAAATAAAACCGGAAATATATTACAAAACAACAATCACACGGGAAATTGTGTTTGGGTGTTGAGGCGAGAATTTTATTTGGCACTGCTCACTCACTATATGATACTTTATCCCAATCTTTCTTATCCCTCATGTATATTGCCTTACACATATGTCATTCCTGTAATTGATCTTGTTATATTCCAGCGGGGAGCCGTGAAACCCTATGCACATTATTCTTTTCCTGAATAATAACAATATATTGAAAATTGTTATTTTCCCTGTTGCTCAAACTTGGGAAGACTATTTAGTACACGCGAGAGAGGACTGCTGTATTGTTTCTCGCAACAATCACTGTGCTAATAAAGATGAAGCCATTTTATTATTATTAAATTTTGCAATGCTGCGGTGTATTTGCCACTAAGTCGGATAAGTCACTGACACACGACTATGTATTGCTTTTTTCATTGTAATTTACTGGGATTTAGAGCTATCTTAATTAGTACAAGGAAGATAAATGATTTGGCAGGGTATTGAGCTGGGATGCTCATTTGAGACACAAACTTTATATTAGCTTCATTTTCATTCACCGAGCTTCACACATTGGATAGTACGAGCTATACCTTAATCTCATATTATGTGAATCTAGCTTAAATTGCACAAAAATGGGGAAACTTGCAAAAAGAAAAAGTAGCAAAGACAAAGTACAAGCTTATTTGTTTGGTGCAAATCTGAGGCAGACAGAGTTGACACAGAAGCGCTCCCCAGTGGGTTTCGGTCCATCATCAAATACATGCCCAAGGTGAGAATTACACTGGAAATTGGTAATTGGATGAAGTAAAATGAATTTCCAGTACTTGCTTGTTGAATTTGAGAGAGAAAGGAAATCTTACAGTGGCGCAAAGTATTTCAACTCTGACCATGCCATGGGTGTTGTCAATCCTTCGGATGACTCCATTCTCCCGTGTGGGAGCATAGAAGGAAGGCCAGCCAGATCCAGAATCGAACTTTGTTTTTGAAGAAAACAGTTCAGCTCCACAACAGACACACGTGTACCTACCGTCCCCTTTGTGGGTCACATACTTACCGCTGAAAGGCTTCGTATTAGAACAACAATGTCACAATTTTTAAATCGGTTATGGTAAGTAAATCATTATATGCAATTACTTAGGACATGCATAGTACCGGTTCAGTGACACCTTCACGAGTGCAAGCATACGTTTCTGGAGGTAATTTCTCGGCCCAATCTTCATTCGTCAAGTTTTTCCATTCCGTTTGTTGCGCCATTGCTGATGCATGAGGTAGAGGGGGTGTCGGTGTGTTGCTGCTTCTCTTGTCCCCACATGGGCAGCACTTTGAGACCATTTTATCGTAGAAAATATATCGGTTTTCCCAAACAAATTCCTCCTTACGAAAGCAGCGCAATTTCTAGCTTGAATTTGCTTGCACTCATCAATACTGATCCAGAGTTGGCCTTTTGCTGGGGGATGTGCAAAGAACGAGCTTTGTGCTAATTGCTAAATCCTTTTGACAAAAGTATGTAAATTCTGTGGCGCTACTGTTAATTTAGCGATTTATGTTCACTTGGCATCACCTCTCTCAAAGCAATTATGATATGCGACAAGGAGAATTCGACTAGGTCAAGTAGCTCAAATTCACAGAGCGTATTGCAGGATTCTTGTGGGTTGTTTGTGCGTATTATATAAATACCTAACTTGGTATTGGTACGGATCAAGGCTGTAACCACTCTGACCTTCTTAAGAATCCGTGTAAAGAGTTGGAGTGATTCGACTTTTATTGTATCAAATGAATTTAGATTGTACAAATTTGAGTATGGTTATGTTATGTGATTGACGAAGCATTTGTTGTAATAGAGAAATGCTGGAGATTGTGATCAGTTGATCTTCTTGGGTGCAAATTTGAGGGATACAGAGTTGACACAAAAGCGCTCCCCCGTGGGTTCCGGCCCATCATCAAACACATGTCCCAGATGAGAATTGCACTGGAAAAATAGCAAACAATTGTACAGAAAACAAGAAAAACGTGATTTGCTTAAATGATTTGTATTTATCACAATCTTACAGTAGCGCAAAGAATCTCTAGTCTGACCATCCCATGACTAACGTCTTTCCTCCGAATAACCCCTTCCTCTTCAGCAGGAGCGTAAAACGACGGCCACCCAGATCCGGAATCATACTTGGTCTTGGAAGTGAAGAGCTCAGACCCGCAGCACACACACTTGTACACTCCTTCCGCCTTGTGATTCACGTACTGACCACTGAAGGGCTATGAAGTAAAGTTTAAATTTGTTTATTTCGAATCTGTTTTAAATTTCCAGAAGCCAAGTATAAAAATTAGGGATTTAACGTACTGGTTCAGTGCCGTGCTCGCGAGTGCAGAAATAGGCTTCCGGAGACAACCTCTCCGCCCAGTCTTCGTTCGTCAACTTTTTCCAGTCCGTTTGCGGGGGTGATGATGACGATGATGTGGGATGAGACGACGACGAATTGCTGTCACAGAGAGGTCCTATAATATCCACGCATATCAACTTTTTCAAGCCCAAGGAACTATATATTATGATAAAAGAACTACGATTGTGTGTATTCAGATGTTAACCTTTGGTGTGCAAACTCATTATACGAGATGAGAAGTTGGTGGTGGAGGGAAGAATTCCCCGGTGGAGGAGGAAACTTGGACGCGTATAACGCGTTTCTAAACCTTTACAAAAGTTTCTCGAGAGAACAATCTGGTGGGGGTACGACAATCTCCCTTTCATCACTGATAATGCTACTCGTTGAAACATTGTCGTGCGTCGGTGGAAAGGCAGTTGGAAACGGTTGAAATAAGCAAATTTTTTTTAAACAAGAATATATTACGAGAAATATGGAGATGCGTGTTACAACAAACTGGACAGTTGTGGATTAAGTATTAGACTAAACTCCCTTTCACTTTGATACATATAATCTGATGCATCTTGACCATTTCATTTCATGATCCTAAGATGTATATGCACGTAGGAAAATTTGAGGATTCTTATATGCTTTTATCACATATTTGCTCGTCTTGAATTGAGTATGATATGATAAAAGTGAGTAGTTCTGGAAATACCAGTTGTTGTTGGACTATATCATCGTCTTCATCATCATGACTTCATCATCGTCAACAACTGACTCAAATCAGTATGATCTTGTGTATATATTATAAATTATTATTATTATTTTTAACCTGACACGACTAAATCCAATATCAGCTAGTTTTCAGAAAAGGGAGATGATAAAAGTCAGTGTGAGTGAGGATGGATGGATGACTGGGTTCAATACTCACTCGGATTTTATAAGAATTTTCTTCTTGTTGTATGACACGCTGTGTATGTGATAATAAAGTCACTTGCTATCCGTAATTTACATTTTTGAGTACAAACTGCGCTTGTGAAGAAAGAGTGTCCACCAAAAAGATAATGTTGCTCATCGGAGGAGAGAGATCACATGATGGAATATGGATAATATGGAACTGCTATAGAGGCACAGGCTTGACATGAAAGTGGCTTAGGAGCATTTTTGTTGGAACACTGTGAACTGGTTAGATCGCAGTTGTAGTGTGCAGATATACAGTGTGCAGCAGGGTTTACAACATGTATATAATATCTGAGGAGATGTAGGTTTTAGTTATCGGAAAGTTGGGAAGACTCCAACAGGCGCCCTCCACCAGCGAATTGGTAGAAAGTGCACCATCAGTATCATCAACATCATCATCATCATCATCATGTTGTCAACTAAAGGATACGTCGTACTTTGGTTGGGAATGTTGGGATATTCGTATTTAAGTTTGTGGTGTGAAATGTGTGAATGTATGCAGGTAGGTGCACACTTGCTCACACAGTTCACTCTCCTCTGTTGCGCAACATATGAAGAAATGATGTTATGTATACATGCAGATACATGCACATGCTACTATCCCGCACACACGGTGTAAAAACGAGATTATAGAGATTACCCTTGATTAACCTCTAGTTGATGAGCGAGCACATAGCACATGTCGTGTGTCCACCGCGCATACCACAGATAATAAAACCACCGTTCACTGAGCGACAAATATATTTAAGCTAAAGCAATTACGACATTTGTTGTCACCGGTTGATTCATAGAAGCAGTATAATATTCATATCCCTGGCTTCCTTCCCCAAACCCATGTGCCTCTGTTGGAATTCATGAATAAATTTATCAAGAAGGTGTTGGCACCTCATCGTAGCAGTAGCAGTAATACTCGTAAAATGGCAACATCCAGTGGCGAAGGTTCATCCAAGCAGTTGTCACGGGATTGTCAATGATCTCCAGCACCAGAAATCCCCGTATCTCCTTCAGCACAAAACGAATCCTGTTGAATGGTATGTCCATTAATATTAATTATGTCACTCCCGGTTTTGTTTACATTAAACACTTTCAGAAATTCAATTAACTTGTAACATAATTACACCAACTATTTTGAAGGCATCCATGGACGGCAGCAACGCACGAGTTGGCGGTGAAGCGGTCAGTGCCGATATTCCTGTCTATCGGGTACTCTACGTGTCACTGGTGTCACGTGATGGAAAGGGAGTCTTTTGAGAATCCCCAGATAGCAGCCATTTATGAACGAGCACTTTGTCAATATCAAAATAGACAGGGAAGAGCACCCGGACATTGACAGGATCTACATGAGCTTCGTCCAGGCTGTGTCAGGTTCTGGAGGTTGGCCCCTCTCTGTTTGGCTCACGCCGGGTTTGAAGCCGTTCTACGGTGGCACTTACTACCCTCCGGATAATAGGTATTTTGGCAGGCCTGGCTTCAAATCATTGCTTCTTAGCATCGCAGAGCAGTGGGAGGAGAACAAGGAAAAGTGTGAAGAGTCTGCAGAGAACATTTGCAAGTTGCTAAAGAAGAGCTCCAGTACTGCTGTCTCCAGCCAGCTACCCGACGGGGTAGCAGTTTTCGACAAGTGTGCCGGGCAGTTGAAGCGATCTTACGAACCTTCGTTTGGAGGATTCAGCGAATCTCCAAAGTTTCCTCAACCTGGTAATCTAATCTGCCTCATCGACTACTGCGTCAATAAAAAGTTGGAGGATAAGGATGTCGCTTCGTTCCAATCCATGCTTGAGAGGACGCTCCTCATGATGGCTCAGGGTGGGATTCACGACCATATTGGGAAAGGGTTCGCCAGGTACTCTACGGATAAGAAGTGGCACGTGCCCCACTTTGAGAAAATGCTGTATGACCAGGCCCAGCTCGTCGAAGCCTACGCTCTCACGTGCAAACTCAGTGGGAACGAGTTTTACGCATCCGTCGCTCAAGATATTATCGACTATGTTCTCAGAGACTTGTCTCATCCCGAAGGTGGGTTCTTCTCTGCTGAAGATGCAGATTCTGAGAACAAGGATGGAGTCAAGCGGGAAGGCGCTTTCTATGCCTGGACTGCGCAGGAAATTGACGAGTTGCTGGCAGAGAAAGTTGAGGGTACCTCTGTTACTGAATTGTTCAAGTTCAGGTATGGCGTGAAGGAGAACGGGAACGTTGATCCGTACCAGGACCCCCATGACGAGTTGAAAGAACAAAACGTTCTCTACGAAGCTAACTCTATTGCAAAATGTGCAGAGAAATTTTCTATTGGGGAAAAGGACGTCACTGACGCTTTGAATGCTGCTAGGACCAAGCTGTTCGAGTGGAGAGAACAGAACAGAAAGCGACCTGGGCTGGATGACAAGATCATTGCCAGTTGGAATGGTTAGGACTTATTCGCGATTTTTAAAATAAAATTACTGTTCATTGTATTATATACGCTGTGTTACCACCAATTTCAGGTCTTATGATAACAGCACTCACCACGGCTTCTCTCGCCCTGAAAAACGAGTCGTACGTGCAACGTGCTTTGCAAGCGATGCGGTTCTGTCAAAAACACTTGATTACTCAAGACGGGGATTTGTACAGAACGTGCTATGCTCACGGGAAGGGTGTGGCAAACTTGGACCAGCCCATTCGTGCATGCGTCGATGACTTTGCAAACCTAATTTCTGCGTCCCTTGGATTGTTCCAGGCCACTGGCGGTGAATTAGAGTGGATCGAGCTAGCCCGAAAGGTAAACTACACTGAATCCATGCGTACCCTTTTTATTTGAAATGGGATGGTCATTGATGAAAATATTTTGTTTTAATGTTTGCAGCTTCAGAATAAGCAGGATGAGCTCTTCTGGGACGACGAACGGGGTGGATATTTCAACGGAAGGTCTGATCCCACCGTTATTGTCCGTCTGAAAGATGGTGAGTCTAACAATTTTGGATAAGTTTCCAATAAACGATCAAAATGTGTAACAGTAATGATGTTTGTTGCTGTAAAGATGACGATGGAGCAGAGCCAAGCTCGAACTCGACATCGCTGAGAAACCTGATGCAGCTATCACAGATCGACCACGTGCTGAGTTCACCACCCCCACCTCCTTCACAATCCCATTCCTCGAAAATTCCTAAACTGATAAAGCAATTCACTGACAGACTGGAAAAGATTCCAATATCACTCCCGATCATGAGTTCCCTTGTACACTCTTACACGAGTAACTCTGACTACAACTCTCGTATTCGACGGCTCGGATGAGGAATTGCGCAAACAGGCGTCCAGTGCAATGCTGCCGTACGGCTCACTTTTGGTGCCAGTCATCAACCCAAAGAATGTCAACAACGACTACTATGTTCCAGGGAAATTTGTTAAATTAATGGGACATGAGTTCTCAAAACATGTGACTGACTCTGTTAGATAACTACCTATACATGCATCGACCATTGCATGATTACTTGCATATTAATTACTATATGCTTTAGTGAATTGACTGTTCATTTTAGGTTTACCTGTGTGTCATATAACTGTAAATAAAATTATTATTGATTCGCTGTTAAATTGTCAACATATATGTGGATATTATTATAGTGAGTGAGTGAAGCACTTATTACTATAAGTCAACTAGCTCATTATTATAGAATTTACAAACTATATAATATATAGCTTATTGCGTTTGCACTCTAAATTAATAAATCTTGTAACATCAGTCAAAGAAAACACTTTCACGTATGGAAGAATTATTGCTTAATAACAGTATTGTAACAAAACAAAATCTGAACATTTTTCTATCTACTCGAAAGAAATAATATATTTGACCCCAATGTAACCTTTCATGGTATTTTCTAGAGCCTCTCTGTATTTAGCCAGCGGCACAACTTTGTGCTGAGGAGGAGTAAACTTATTGCCTTGAATCAAACCCGCGATTGAGTCCAGCATTGCTTTTCTCGTTTCGATCGTGTTTTCCGCATTCCATCGAGTCATCCAAAAGCCCTTAAGTCTGATGTCGTTGAAGATGAGGTGAGAAGTCGGAATTATTACTGGCTGGCGAGACATGCCTCCGTACGTCACCAGTGTTCGTGATGGTTCTGCACAAACAGACACAATATTATACAACTTTTATAAAAACAAATTCTATATGTAACATGTTTTATGTGCTAATTTTTAATTACCTAGAACTCGAAGAATCTCTGTGGCCGACTTGCCACCAACGCAGTTAANTAATTACCTAGAACTCGAAGAATCTCTGTGGCCGACTTGCCACCAACGCAGTTAAGACCGAGCTGTGCTTTCATCCCCTTCATGGAGCTTCTCAACTCGTCATCAGTGATAACTATCGTGTCGTTGTTTCCCAAATTCAGTAGCTTTGCCTTCACAGCCTTGAAATCCTCCCGCGGTCTGATTAAACTTATGCATTTATAACCGAATTCTCTGCAAAGCTGGATCACAGCTTGCCCTACTGCGGAATTTCCTCCGTTCTGAATCACACAATCACCCGGGTTCAGTTTCTCAAAGTCCTTTAACATTCTGTAGGCGGTGCAGGGATTGACACTGATCGTCGCAGCTGCTACCGCTGGAAGATTTGAAGGGACCTAATGACAAAACAACACATAAGTACTACATAATTTAAGGTAACATTTTATAAATCCAGACGCCAACCAAAACAAAACGTGCCTTGATAAAATCTGTTGAATTTCCTACGACGAACGCCTGCCACGTTCCCACACCGGTACTAGCAGGAATGACCCAATCCCCGACCTTAAGTTGAGTGTTGGAAGCACTGGGATCACCACCAGGTTCTGCGTGAACAACAACTCCAACTCCCTCATTCCCTGGTACTGCTGGAAGTTGCTTTGGCTTGATTGCGTACGTTCCTTGAATCGTGTTGATGTCCGCTGGATTAACTGGAGAAGCAATCATTTTGACTAGAACCTGGAATAAATAATATATTGATATTTAATTTTTTTACATGAAATAAAAAGCGTGAGTAGTGTAGTACTCTACAACCAAAAACCGATCCAGTATACCTGTCCACTTTTAACTTCGTCAATAGTGGCAGTCTCCTTCCTGATGACTGCGCTGGGCTCTCCATATTCACCGTAGAAAAGTCTCCGACACGACACAGGGAAAATGACTCCATCGGAACTAATACGAGCACTGCTACTGTCCACCACACTCGACTCATCTGTGGAACTGCTGCTTCCAGTAGTCTCCACTGAAGACTTTCCAGCGGCAGTGGCTGCAGGAGATGCGTCCGTGTTGATACCCCGACCGGAACACACATTTTGAAGGGTCTGGACCACAACTGGAAGTATTCTGGCGTGAGATTGTGATGTCGCAGTGGTGGTGGTAGTTCCAAGTTGATGGCAGCTCTGCCAGATCCGCCTTAACAGCATTTTATTTCGTTCCTACAATTCCTACTCTCTTTTCACTTTAACTAACTCAGGTAATTATCACTATAATTAAAATCGATAAGTGTAAACTGATCAGCTGCGTAAATATCGGGTTAATTTACATACTTAAGATAATGAACTTTTTCACACAAAAATAGTTTTTTTTTTATTCTGGCGTGAGATTGTGATGTCGCAGTTGCTGTGGTGGTGGTAGTTCCAAGTTGATGGCAGCTCTGCCAGATCCGCCTTAAAAGCATTTTATTTCGTTCCTACAATTCCTACTCTCTTTTCACTCTAATTAATAACTCAGGTAATTATCCCTCTAATTAAAATCGATAAGTGTAAACTGATCAGCTGCGTGAATATCGGGTTAATTTACATACTTAAGATAATGAACTTTTTCACACAAAAATAGTTTTTTTTATTGTTTTCGAGGGAGATAGTCGCACATGTGGACTGTGTGTTTCGTATGTTTTTGTGCTGTATTGATAAAAAGTTGTGGTTTGAAGGGTGGACCCTCTCCACCGCAAAATGTGATGCAATCCAGGTGGGGCATCGGGAGAAACTTATTTCCACTGTTCAGCTGGAATTGATTTGGTTTACGGAACAAAGGTAACGTTTATGTGTGCAATAATGTGCAGTCAAGTGCGTGCAGTGGTAGAATGGAGGAAATGGACGATATATATCGCTTGCTCTTGTCAAGTGTGTGAGTAAGTGAACATATATTTATGTACGTACTCCAGCCAGACAGGTATGCAATAAATCAGTATCGATCGGCAATATCTGGTAGCAAATGATTGCGTTGGAATGAATGAGTAATACATAATATGTGCATGCATGATAGCTTCCCTTCCGGTGTAAATATCAACAGCCGTAATGGTTGTGATTTGTGTGCACACATGGAAATGTGTGTGGAGTGTGGAGCCTAAATGCAATCTAGTCTTTTGTCTAATCTAGGACAAACCAAAAAGGTAAATGTATTGGATGGATAGAGCATTGCGTTTTGGTTTGTCTTTGTTGAAGAGCAAGATTTTGTTGGG
>JAANSN010001882.1:0-28586 GCA_036850665.1 Dicranocentrus wangi | reverse complement strand
TTGAATGTCTGATTGAAAGAGGGCCATTCCAGTACCTTTTTCAACTCTCGAAGAATGAATCCTCACGTTCACACATTCACACTCACTTCCGATGATTTAAGACTGAACTTTGATATATGGATAGAGAGAGGATATAAATATATGTAACTGTGCTAAGGTGCACATTGTGAACACAGGAGGAATCCGTGCCAAGTTGTCGAAAGAACTTTTTGCAAACACGTACGGTACGGTGCGGCTGGTCCAAATCCTCCAAATATTTCGCACACTTGAAAGCCACCATAATTATTTATGACATAACGCATGATTATACTGAGTATAGATTAAGTGAAGCCGTAGATGTAAACGCAATGGTTTTGCTGGTTATCAGGTGAAAATATTAATTAACACATCTTTTAAATATACCACCTGCCTACCTGCACTGAAAACTAAAACTGAATTTCCTCCAACCAAATTCCACTTTTCAGAGAGATCCTTCTTCCTCCAGTTCCACTTAAAAACTAAGTCCCTCTCTCCAGTCCAACATTTAAAAAAAAGTTTGTCAAAGTTGCTTCCAAGCTGGATAAACAGCCAATTTGACAGCCTCTATCCTCCATAAAACCATAAACTTGCAAAATAAAAAAGAAACAAAAAAACGAAGAAAATTTATTACACAGCAAGGGTCATCAATATCTTGATACCCTTTTTTCCATCTCCCATCCATTATCCGCCTTACCTTTCCAAATTATCCTTCGAAAAGGTCAGCTCATCGTATGCTCATCTTTTTAAGCACCACCACTGCCGCACCGGTACATTTACAACCAGCTCGTCTTCGTCTCGTAGTAGATTTTTAAACACCAGAATATTATGTAAAGTAGGCAGTTTGTTTACCCAGGCTTGAGCAATCGCCATTGTGAAACATCATGATGCAATGGGTGTTTTATTCCGGTCATCATAAAAACCCCAAAAAGATTACAACCTGTAAACAAAGTTCCACGTTTCCTTCCGTTTCAAGCAGAAAACATGTCCTCCTCTTTGAAAGAAAAAAAAAGACTGGGGCAATTTTTTTTTACTACAGGGTCCACCTTTTTGAATACATTTGATTTGAACCACACGGTCAAAACGGTGGTGTGGAGTGTGGAAGCGAAAAAGATGCGAGCAAGACGGTTTTATTGCTTGTTATGCAACAGTCGACCAAACATAATTGCTAGTTTTCGGTAACAAATCAAACATGAGATATATTAGGTATGTAAAGTACAGGATTTCACAAATTTCCTCTCGTCCCATCATTTCATTTTTACAACTTGAGCCGCAACTATTCTATCCTTGCCCTTCCTTCTCTCTGAGAAGTTGGTAGTTAAAAGTTGGCTGAACTTAAGAAAAACAACAAGGTTTTTACAAGTCAAGTGCAGATGCAGAGCAGCAGCAAAGCCATTGCCAATGCCGTAACATTTTTTTTCTAGTTGGGATTACGACAGTCATAAAATTTGATCACTCACATTTTCTCGCAATTCAGCCAAAGTGGATAAACACAGTGATAAAAGGGGATGGATGGGATGATGATGATGCTATTGTGGTATCCATAAAAATGTTATATTTTTTCTTCACCCGTCTTCCTCCAACACGCAATAAAATTGGGGCTAAAGGCCTAATAAAAAGTATTATGACTTTAGGGTTTCCTTCCTCCACACTCCAGCTAGCGCTCCTGCATTTACCCATATATTCATTCCTTGTTTGGGTTTGGAGGTGCCATTGCCATTGTGCCGTGTGCCATTTACCGAGATGTACTCTGCTGCTGCTGCTGCACTGGGTGAACTTGTGCAGAAAATGCCATTCCAAGTGGTGGTGGTGGTGGTGATCTTGATGGTGATACTCAACAAGTTCAACAAATGGCCCATTATAAAACAATAAAACAGCTATAAAAATAAAGTAATGGGTTGCTCGCTCCTCGATCTGCTCTGCTTTTGCCAAGATTTGATCGCGGGAAAGGGGAAAAAAGGGAGAGGAAGTGCAGTGCAGCCGCCTGAATTCTGTTTAATTCAAGTAGAGTCAAATTATAGTGCAAATTTGATAATGTGCCTTCTTATCAGCACCAATTACCGAGATAGTCAAAAAGCTCATAATTTCATATGAAAGTATGAAATGTGACACCGTCAGTCATAAACCATGACATAATGAAGATGCTTTTGTCGGAAGTTGTCTATAAGGATACAAATGCAAAATCCTGTTTGTTAATGAAAAAAGCCTACTCAGTTTGACATTATTCAAAGCTGGATTTATATCAAATAATGTTATCGGGTAAAGCAGATGTTGGTTATGTGCAGGCAGATGAGGAAAGCGGGCAGTAGTAGTACTGAAATTTTAAATGTATATTCTCTGAACTTTTTTTCTGACGAAGCAAATGCAGCACAGCTTTTTGTTATACTCTCCATTCCATCTGCACAATAATACTATGTATAAGCCCCAAATTTTCCTATTCCATTTTCCACCTTTTCTTATTTTGACTTTGTCGTCGTGCTTGATTGAATGTGAGTCCCCTTTTGTAAAAAAAATCCTTCAATACCAAAAAGTGCTCGCAGAGAGTCAGAAATGTTTCCTAAACTGAGGTATCATCATCATCATCATGCCCTAACAAATTCGGCGTGAATCGGTGTCAAATGACTGGAGGCGAGGCAAAATTTTTGAATGAACACAATCATTATGTATGTATGTATATGTTCGTATGTTTGAAGTCCTACGGATGTGGACCAAAGAGGACCGTCATTATTTTTCAGTCACTCTTGACTCTCTCTCTCTCTCTCCCTCTCTCTCTCCATATTCGTGACTTTTTTCATGTCACTCGAAAATCCGTCCGCAGACTCGGAAAAATCACCACCCTTTCTCAAGTGAGGGAAGCCTTTAGCCTGTCAAACCAAAAACCAATAATTTCCAACCACGGTCGTCGCTCGTCCACGGTCCATCTCACTTGCATGTGGGCTTGCACACAATATTATTATGCTGGGGATAATCTTTGTGTTATTGACATGCCCATGGATTCCTGTCATTATGCGTAATTATATTAGGCGCTGCTGTTACACATTTTGGATGTGGAAGCATATTATCATCATGATACATTCATGCCGATACCTCATCAACATCGCCTCGTCGTCTCTTTTTTCCGAGGAACACATGAACGAACATTCTTGGGTGATGTGTGTTGTTCCGTTCCATATTCCGTATATGAAGGAAGCGGATGAAGTGTTTAGCATATTATTATAAGTAGTACAAAAAACCTTACACTCTTGATACAGGTTTTTTTCTCTCTATATATACATGTATATCCTCCTCTCAACCAAACTCCCAAAAATTCATAATAATGCTCTGTTTTGTTCTCGGGTGACAGAAACACATGTAAAACATTTGAAGAGAGAGAGAGAGAAGGAAAAAAATGGTACAATATTATGAATGCTTTTTTTCGGAACTCCATGAATGAACTATATATTTTTCATCTCTCGTCAACTCATTTTCTCCTTTCAAAGAATCACATGGGACGTTTGTTACTGACTACTGAGTATACGGGTGTATATATGACGGCATACATTATCACATTCGTTTTCAATTTTGACAAAAAGAAAATCTCGTCGCATCATGATGAGTTTTGTAGAATTCCCTTGTGGAGGACCAGCCAGTCAGTCCTTTAGTCCCTCGGGGAGCGACAAGCTCCAGAAAAAAATGTTTTCCTTCCCTGTGGACACTGTCCATCAGAAATAGCTAGCTAATTTCATTTTGTGGACATTTACGGAAAGGGAATAAAAACAAAAACAAAAGAACTCCAGTGGTCCAGTTCCCCTAGTGGCTTGCCGAGTGGAATAAAAAAAATCATTATGACACATGGCGTGCCATATATACTTGCTTGTGTGTAGTCATCATCATGTGTGGTTCATTTATATCATCCTGAAAAAATAAACATAATAATAACCTTCCAACTCGCATTTCCAAACTTTTGCAGTTCCTCCATCCATTAATTATGTAGGATTAAGTGAACTGAAACAAACACTCGGGGAAGGAAATGGAAATCAGTCTAAAATCAACTGCGGCGGCGGACATTGGTCAGCCCAAACCTAATCCGTAATATCCGCTAACAGTTTCTTTTCTTCCGGAAACCAATTTTCCAAAGCTTACTTGTGTAAACAAAGGATGTGAATTTTGTTAAATCCGGTGTGCGAAGTGCTCCTTCGAAAAAAAAAAGAAAATTTACGAGGGTGTGTAAAAACATGGTGTAGATCTTCTTCTCTCACTCATTTCATTGTCTAGGTCAAGTTCAATCCTTTGATTTTTATGGCTGTAACAACGTAACGTAACGGTGGTGGTGGTCTACCCAGTGGTATGGTCCTATAGGGTGGCGGTGGTGGATGCTTCTTCAAGTGTCTCTTAATTATTTGATAACAACAAGCCGCAATGACTTTCACACCAGCTGAACTCGAGGAAATAAATTTTCCTCGAGGAGAATACTACCGGGAAGGTATTATTATTATTTTTTTTTGAAAGGAGCGTATTGAAAAGATGTGAATGTGCCGAGTTGTTCAAGCTAGCAAGCAATATCAATGTCGTGCTCCTTGGTATAGTCCCAACCAAATAGGAGTTGGATGCCCCATCAGTTCTAGTATCATCCGCAATAATCATAAAATGGTGTGTTTGGGACCATTCACGAAAACCATACATTTATCCATACTCTCCTCCTGCAAACTATCAACGTGATCCTTTATTTCCACTCTGGCTCCATCCACCGCACTACTTCATCTACTTGTGTGTGTGTGTGTTTTTTTGCCAAATGTAACGGAAGCTAAAAGAGTTTTGGAGAGAGCAGGAGTCTCACTACTCTCACTCACTATATATATATATGCTAGTGCACCAGCTTCCTGAATCAGAACATCATGTTCCCCTCAGCAGCGGAGCAGCGCGGCTAGGCTTGCTTGGCTCTTTTGCACGGCTCGTAGTATCTCCCTCAAGAATCGCCATAAAATTCTCTAAAGATGCAATAAATTTTAGAGTTAGACCCAAAAACTGCTCGACTTCTTTTCACGAGAAATGTTGAAAAAAAGAACCCTCTGTTCACTCGGAGGTTGTTGGAGCTAAAGGAAGAAAAAAAACTTGTTGCTACTATTTCCTACATTTTGTGAGACTTTTTCAGAACGAATAAAAAACTGCTCTTTGTGCAATAATATGCGATGCAAAAATGGGAAATGCGTGCTTCTTTCGAAAACATGAGAATGAGAATGATATCGTGCAATATACATATACAACGCAACGGATTGTTAATTGGAGCCTGGAAATATGCAACGAGACTATGCGTAGGCCTAAAATGTTTTGAGGAAAAGTAATTAATGGGGGCAGCCAAAGAATTCAATGTGGAAGCCAAACGAGCATCGAGCATCAGGAGTTTCAACTGTTATTGTTTGAGTTCCAATTCCAATTTTCCTCATTCCATTTCCATTCCTCTTGCTTCCTACGACGGTACTCCATCCATTTAAACTAGTTATTCTATTAGTTTAGTAATATAATATATATATATATACCCTGCGCTGATGTAAAGGTTAACTGGGGGAAAACAGCCAGCAGCGAGAATGGTTAAAGAGCTTTCTCGGCTCTGACGTTTTTACGAGCTGGCTTATGTACGCTTAGGTTGACATTACAAACACAGTGACACCAATTTCGTGGTGGGGTACGGGGTACTACATGTACGTACATCCCACCACTTGAGTACATTTTTAAGGAAACAACGAGCAAGTTGTTTTTATTTACAAAAAGAATGTATGTATGTAACTACGCATCTCGTCTAGCTAGGTTTCAAGGAAGAAACCATTTTGGTTTTCGTCATATATATATAACGTGCTATAATATGTACCTTTTAGAGCCGGCATCACATGCGTCTCATAATTTTTCACAAGTGGGACCGGCTGTTTTTTTTTTCTTATTCTTCTGTTTTGATACATTTATGAATGTATATATATCGGCTGGGATATATTTCTGGCTTTTAAAAGAATATTATGTGTATGGCACGCAGTATTTTGGCTCAGGCCACGCCACAACGCATTCTGGCTGGTTTTCTAGGTTTTGCCTTTCGGTTTTCGGGAAATTAGTCCCAAGGGCCACGTTCCTTTGAATGTTTAACCAAGTCGGGGAGTCGGGTCTGGGTGGGTAGATGGGAAAGAAATCATGGGGATGGATGGGATATGCAAAAAGCACGTGTTTATTGGTGCTGGGCTGGTGGGATGCTTACTTTGCGATCGAATAGACTTATACATAGCATATGTTGACTTTTTCACGGCGGCATAGAAAAAGCAAACAATAAAAGGCATGCACATTTTTTATATTCTATAAATCGTTTCTTGTTGAATGTAAACGGCACTTGTTTTTTTTATTTTCATTCAATAGGATATAGTCTCAACAGATTGCTTTCTAAAAATTGGCTGAGTAAATTATGGTACGAATATAAAAAATGAGTAACTAAATATGGATATTTGATTTTTGTTTTTTTTCCAGACGGGAATTCCTACAGTAAATTATTACCGCGACATCACGTCACACTAGAGTACACAAGGAGAAATATATTTGCAACGCTACAAAAATAAAAAAATCTACACACACACAACAAATGTGAATATTCGCAGAATTTTTGTCTACACAACCTTGTTATACGATTTTGTCTAGTTACTACATTTTAAGAGAACAACAGTATACGATATACAACCAAAAAAAAAACTAAACCAGGAGACGCACAGAGAAAGCTACTACTAATCATCGAAAAAGGGAAAACAAGAAAAAAAAATAAGAAGAGAAAATAATATCGACGGGAGTCAACGGGAATATATTTTTCTCGATGAGCACAACACAAAACCAACCTTCTACAAAACCTATATGCAACTGCAACAACGTATACGATTCGACTGGAAGATACCACATCTAGTGATTGCTAAAATACGAGAGACACGGAAAGGATTTTGAGCAACAGAGAAAAAATAAAGTAAAATAATCTAGTTTTATATCGACGACAAGTCCTCACCACTCTCTCACACCCTCTCTCTTAGAAGTAAGTCAAACCAAGGAAAAAAAATATTGTTTTTTGGAGAACACGGTAACCTACAGGAACTGCTAAACTGGATCCCACAACGTTTACATCGCTTCCCCCCGCCCCTCCTCACCACCACGGGATGACGTCCTACTTCTCCAACTCTTACATTCCGGATTTGAGAAACGGGACACCGGATCATTATCAGACGTGCACCACGCCCGTGAATGGCGCCACCCCGGATCCGAGTTGTGACCCGAGAAACTCAATCCACCATTACGGAAACCATCACAATGGTGGGCAAGGTGGCCAACCGCTCTACCCCAGATTCCCACCTTATGACAGGTTGGACATGCGAGCTGTTGGACCGGGCGGCCCTGGCACGCCAGTCCAGTACTACCAGCAGCAGGGCGGAGTCGCCGGGCAAGTTATGGAAAATCAGTATAGACCACCCTCCCCACCACCTTCAGTCAATCCTGGGATTCCGATGGGAGGTCATGTTGTCAACATGGGTCAAAGCCCGGGAGGCTACTCCTCCTGCAAAATGCAGCAGCAGCAACAACAACAACAGCAGCAGCAGCAACAGCAAGTTCCGCATCAAAGTCCGGGGGCAAATGGTCCCCCGCTTGGGGTAGTTCCTCCCGTGGTAAATCATAATCACAGCCAGCATCCCGTAGTAGGCGTAGTAGGACCACCTCTCAGCCCAGATCCCACTGGACAGTCAAACCATGTGAATGTTGTCAATGTCAATCATATGAACAATCCTCAGAATGGGAACCACCATGGTAGTCATAATCACATGGGAATGTATAATAACATGGGAGGAGCCCCTCCGCAACCACCACAACATCCTATGAATCAAATGCATGGGCAGCCACCGCAGCAACAACCACCTCCCCAACATCCACAACAGCAGATGGGTTCACCACCCAAATCAAAATCATCAGAATCCACACCAAAGTCCGCAGCAGCAGAATAGTCCTGCTTCTGTGCTTCCTAGTCCGTTATATCCCTGGATGAGAAGTCAGTTCGGTGAGTATATAACAATTCAGTTTCCTTTCTTTTTTTACCCATTTACCCGTTTGCATGCCAAACTCGAATGCAATATTTTGCGAAAACAATAAATATTGTGTATGCATGCCCAATGCGAAATGAAATAACAATTTGCTTAATGCTTTCCCACTTAACTGCAAACGCAAACCCCTGACCTACCTCTACACGAAAAAACATGAGCTGCATGGATAATAATAATGTTATGTATGTAACTTGTTGAATCAACAGTTTTTATTGGTGTATCCGCACACTCTTTAGGAGTGAGAGATTAGAGATACAACACATGATACCATTAATGGCCTCGTAAAGATGTAAAACTGCGTTATTAGTAGTCTCAAATGGATTTTATGTGAGCATTTATTTTACGTACGTACATCCCTACCCAGAGTCGGAGCTGTATGCATGCCCAATGCGAAATGAAATAACAATTTGCTTAATGCTTTCCCACTTAACTGCAAACGCAAACCCCTGACCTACCTCTACACGAAAAAACATGAGCTGGTGGGTAATAATAATGTTATGTATGTAACTTGTTGAATCAACAGTTTTATTGGTGTATCCGCACACTCTTTTGGAGTGAGAGATTAGAGATACAACACATGATACCATTAATGGCCTCGTAAAGATGTAAAACTGCGTTATTAGTAGTCTCAAATGGATTTTATGTGAGCATTTATTTTACGTACGTACGTCCCTACCCAGAGCCGGAGCACTATACTCTTTGGAGTTTTATACTCTTGTGATGATGTTGACGGGTTGCTCTTATACGATTATACGACGATTGGAGTTAGTTGTGGAGTGGAGGGGTATATAAAGATTATACGGTTTTATATACGCTATAAAATGTGAGTGTAGGCTGGGCGGAGAGGATATTAAGAAATATTTTACGAGCCCATAAGTTACCCATTTCGAGGAGTAGAGAGCTGATGTGAGAGTAGAGATTTTTTTTCTCTTTCCGAGAGAGAGGGAGAAAGAACAGAGCAAAAGCTGCGTGGATGAAGTTTAGTGGAGTTTTGTGTGTGTACATGATGTACGTAGCCGGGCTACGTTTACCATTTTTCTGGGGCTCATTCATGTCGTCGGTGACACTCTGTGGATATAAAAATGTCGTAATTTGGATTTTATTGGGGGTATATTTGCAATAGTCGAATACTTTGATTTCAATCTTTTCCTTTACATCTTCTTCTACTAGACTCATCTGTCAGTTTGTAGCTACCTGGTAGTACAAAATAATATGTACGAACGTTTTAATAAGCAAATAGCAACGAAATGGTAAAATACATCTCGTATGCGCACAAACCACGACCTACCTGAATTTAATTGTTTTAAAACGAATCACTGGTTACTCCATACATATCGCATGTTCTCGACCCCAGTTTAAAATTCAGTTATGCACATACCAAGAGCTCCCTGTTTTTTTCTTTTTCTCCTCCTCGCAAGGTAGTAGTATCCCTTCTTCTCTTTTGGGAAGTTGTTGTAGAATTATGCATAAAACATAAGTCTGGCCACCTCACTTCCTCTTTATTACCATTGCCAGCAAAGGGTATCGCTGCTGCGAGTTCCTCACTCTTACGCAAGCTAGACCACAAGGCGTTTCCATTGTCGTGAATTGATGACCCTACTACTACTCAAACCGAGTGGAAAAGGTATATCATTTTCAATTGAATCACAGAGGAAATATAAACCCTTTTTTTCCAATTCCAACTTGTACCTTAGCTAAATACTTTTGTAAAGGGCAACACGACTGCAATAAAATGAAGTTGTCTCTGTCCCCCTCTCAATTTTTATTGCGCTTCTTACTGCTTCTTACACTCTGGAAAAGCATTGAACTTTTGAATTTTTATTGTGTTTTCCATGGGCAAGGTCGTGTAAGCTTTTAAGTAGGAAAAAGGTGGATTAGGATGGATGAACCCTTACAGCCAAAAAGGGGCTATAGGGACTTTAAGTGTTTTACGACTCACCTCTTTCTGTTGTCATTGTCATCTTACGCAAAAAGCCTGTCAACTTGTCAATTACAAAGGGAGATTGAGATCAGTGGTAACTAAGATGTGTGAGGGAAATTGACATGTCATAAAATCCAGTAGAGTGAACGGCCGTTGGCTTCACAGTCCTTGGCTTTTGGCTGCTGCATCTATTTTGCATGTTGAGTTGAATCTGTCACCCAGGATAATAATCAAGACTTCATTTCCCCTCAATCCCAGCAATCGACTGTTTTGATGTCTCAGTTTCACTTTCATTTTGAGGATGGACACATGCATATTATTATTTCTGGTTCTGGCAAATGTTACTTTTCATAACAACATATAAGATCGAGGAAAACGAAGCATCTCTCCTCTCTGCTTTAAATAACTTTGAGAAAAAATGAGTTAAAGTGTGAGCTGGGCTTGGTTCCTTCTCCTTCCCGTGTAGTACACTCCGTTTTTTGTGAAAGATTTCACCATTATCAAAATAAATAAGTGTCAGAGGAGCTTCAAGAAGTGTCAAATTGGAAAAGGGGATGGAGAGTTAGTTTTAGTATTAGATGATTTTAACGTGAAAAGAAACAAACCTCCTTCAGCCATTCTCTCTCTCAAGATGTGTAGTGATAACTGTTGGGAAAAAATGTGAGTGTGTGTGTGCTCTGTTTATCATCATTAGATTTTTCCTCAGATATCAAGTGGGGGGAAACCATCGAGAGAGTTTTTCGGTTTCGGTTGCTGGCGTGCGTTGGCTCTCCTTCGCCCGCCTCCAGAAAAAGTGTGCAAATTGTAAAGAGATCACCATCATCAGCACCACTGCACTAACTAAAGGAGTGCAGGCTAGAATTTGTTTTGCTGTCAGCTAACATAACATCGTCATCACCATGATGGTATGTATGGTGGTGTGCACCAAAAACTTTCTTGTTTTAGTCGTGATACGGAGTAGCGGAGGAGCTAGCAGCCTTGTAGAGGGAACTTATTAAATAGAGACATTGACAAAGTGGTAGTGACACCAGGATCGAATGAGAATAATACCGGGATGCATGCATCATTCTTCACGACTCATTGTCAAACTAATTACAGCTCACATCAGTCACCCGACAGTGCAGCGCCAGCACATAACATTGCGTGCGTGCACTTCTTCTTTTTTTTGAATTAATTAGACTTAAAAATACCAAGTGGTGTGTGGGTAGACTAGACACACGGGGCGGATGGTTCAAAAGAGGAGGAAAAAAAGTGCATGAATGATGGAAATTGATCCAAAAACTCCTATTTTTCTCCGGTTTTGGTAGTCCGATCCGAGTCCCCAGTTGAAAAATGTGCATTCGGGCTGGGTTGTCGTTGTTCTCGGTTGAATGGATAAATGTATGTACTTCATGGAATATAATATGATTTTTTTTTTAAATTCTACCCTAAAAACCCTTTTTCCGCTTCGGCTTCCCCATGCTTCGGCTCTGCCTGTATTGAAATTTGTCGATAAAATCGGGATTCTATCGGGGAAACGGAAGGAATCTCATTATGTGATTTCACAATACAATGTTTATTCTGGCAGTGCTAATCCATTGGAAGGAAAAACAACCCCTTTCAAAAAAGCCCTGAGTGAGAGGTGGTACAAAACATACATTTTAGTTGTGCACACACATACACACACCACCTCCCTCCCTCTTTCAACAATGCGAGCAGAGCAGTGCATTCCCGTATGCTAATTTATCATTTCCTTTTCATTAGTCAGCCTTTTGTTTGTTCGGTGTGGCATGTGGCAGAAGAGCAGCAGCAGCGGTGGAATGCGTTATATGAGAAACGAGCCTTGTGCGGATTTTTGTTGTTTTTTTTTCTGTGGATTATAATATAACTCGGAATTTTTTTTATATCATAGTTGCCCAAAGTGTGGCGAGACTAGAATAATGAAGGTTCTGGTGTCTACATTTTTATTATTATTTTCATCAGAGTTTCAAATTATTCATGCAGGCAGAAACGAAATGTAGTTGATCCAATAAGTAAATAGTAATTTTTTTTGTGTTGGAAGGGGGATTGAAGCAAAATGAATATTTATGAGAGGATATGTTATGCGGTGCGGTGTGGCTGGATACATATTATTGTGCACACCACTTTCTAATCTGATTATCATCTCATTAGCTCCTAATTGGAGGTGTATTTATAGGGCTTGAGTCAGACCAAATGCACACATTGACACCTTGGCAGATTCTGGGGTGGTGGTAATGAGCTTGTAATAGTTGGTGCTAATAAATAATTGTGGTGGTGCCAGAGCCAAAGTTTTGCAAAACCTCGAGTGTGTGAGCTCATATATATTCTTCGGAAAACTTTTTTTTATATCTTCGGTTGCAATAAATTGGTCTGATTGGTCATGGTTTCAGGGTAAACATGCTGATGTGTAATGTGTACAACATGTTAAAGCTGCTGATTAGATTATTGGAACGGAGCACATTGTTCCACCGCCGCACACCGTTGTTGGCTCTTGAGCAATTGCAAATTGTACAGCCTATTTAGGGATTAGCTTAAGTAAGACCCACGTTGTCTACAGCGCTATGGCGAGACAATACCGAAACCGAAACTCAAGCCCACGACTAGAGTGACGAGGGGGATATTGTGTCAAAATTCTCGCAAGACAAATTGAAAATAGCATGTGTCAGGAGAAAAGAAATGATGTGTCGAATTATGAAAGGAAGCAGTTCCCTCTCCTCCAAACCCAAGTCAATGTGTGTTTCAGATAGCAAATAAAGCTCAATTAGATAATCTCATCTAATTTGATGAGGTGCACCATGCGCTGTAGTAATTACTATTGTACCACGTCCACAACATCCACATCCACCACCTGCCTATCATTTTCTCCCTGGCCGGGATTCAACTCGATATATATATATATATTTCTCGACAGCATTTTCCCACTTTTTTTTCTCTCTCTCTCTCAATATGAATAATGGATCAAAGGGAATATTATTATGAAAAAAGGCATCTCATCCACTCCTCCGTTAGCTCTCTGATGTGAGCACAGTCAATGTGGTCTACTCTTCCAAGAAGAAAAAAAAGTAGGAGATGGGATGATGCATACAAGAAATTCCTCGTTGGCTTCAGGGGGTTCCTTCCTTCATGATAAAAATCCCGACAAAGAGCAGGCAGACGAAAATATAACAAAACACACAGCTGTCTACTTATTCAATTCCTCTCGATCTGCCATATAGCAGCAGCAGCAGCAGCCTACAATGCTACACTTCCCTTTTGAGTGACAAGCAGGCTTGGCTTGACTTTTCTTCTACTTTTTTTTCTTTTGCTAAAGCTATATGCTGTATGGTCTCACACAGTCTTGAGAAAATGAACCTTATTGTGAGTGACTGACTGACAGGCAGAGAGACGGTTGGATTGTGAATTGGCTCAGGGGAACGGATCTTCTTGACGTTTTTTTTTCTTCCTCTTTCTCTCGCTCTCTCAACTTCTTTTGGTTCCATACTGATTGTGAGTAATTCCGACGTTTTGCGCTGCGTATTGAGGATATAAAGCTGAAAGGACAGTGAGGAGCATTCTTTGACGGGGTTCCAGCTTTTTTGGTGTGTTTGACACCACCGAGAATGCATCTTGGTGATGCTACAACGAACGTCTCTGGGATCCTATTGGTGGATTGGAATTTAATGAAGGGTCCAATGATAAATGGGTGATGGGGGGAAAAATCATGCTTGAAGATGATGAAGACCCAATTCATGAAATATACTTATTTATTATTTTTTTCTGAATATTATTAATTACTTAAAGGTTATAATACTTCCGGATTGAACCTACATTCCGCTTTTTGCAACCTTTCGCCTCACGACGACGCGTGCCTAAAAAATCCCGCTTTGAGAGCTTGACGATTATAAATATATAGTAAACTTATTATATAGCTTTCATCATGGACACGATTCTCGGTTTTATTGGAAAGTTTCTGAAAAATAATTTTACGTATTATGATTTCGGCTCAACAGAGAGGAAACGGGGCAGACAGACGTATACACGCTATCAAACGCTTGAACTGGAAAAGGAGTTCCACTTTAACCGTTACCTCACGCGGAGAAGACGAATTGAGATCGCCCATGCCCTTTGTCTGACGGAACGTCAAATCAAGATCTGGTTCCAGAATAGGAGAATGAAATGGAAAAAGGAGAACAAGGCCAAGGTGGAGTCAGGAAATTCGTCAGCTAGTGAAAATGGTAAGTAGTTAACATTACAACTTAATCATTCAACCTCTTTTCACTTATCTTACGTTAGGTGTAACCATTTTCCACGAATCAGTATCATATCTACGGTAGTACATCTAGCACAGTGTGGTTTTAGATTAAATAGTGGAGTTGAAGTTGGACACGTTTTTAGGAAAAAATAGCTTATTAATTAAAAAAATTTCTTGTCATTTCCAGATTCATAAGCACCCACCTGCCGTACATCTTTGCATCAATCAACCCATGCCATGTCAGTGTTATCTCCAGAATTATTTTTATCAATTTTTGCCCTCGTCGCCACACCAGTTTTCATCACCCTCCAGTCCATCCTACATGTCTCAGCAGCATCCTGCAATTTATTTGTTTTGCATCATCACCATCATCATCTTCATCTCCAGCAAAAGAAAAATCATTTTTACTCCAGTGTTCTCATCCCTGCAGACTGCAGACAACTGTGCAAAAAAATATATCATTTTTTCCGGATATTACCGCCTATATTTTCCACCTGTTGGGTTTTGTTTTGTTCCAAAGTGATTTAGTTCTGTGATTGTGGTCTGCCAAGCTAATGGTTTAAGTATTACAGAAGACATCCAAGATGATCATGATCATCATCATACCACCTTCTTCAACACATCCAACAACAACACTTGCTGCTGCTGCCAGACCACTCTTCCTTTCATCTGGAAAACAAACATGAGAGTTGGGAGTGGAGAAAACTGAATTTTCTATAAAAAATACAGTGGATCTTTATCTCTCTCGTCTTTCGTGGGATGAGTATACGAATTTTTTTTAATGGCACATATTTAATTTTTAGTCCTTTTTCTATAAAAAAATGTCCAACTATGTATTACCCTATATAATATTCCTTTCAGTACTAATGATAATCTAGTGACAGCTTTTTTTACTATAAGCTACTATATACACATATATATTTTAGTCAATTCATCCAGACAGGAGCAGATTTTCGCATGAGACTCTTCTGTGCACCTACCTATATGCATACCAAACAAAAAAAACACCTATATATTCACAATTCAAATCATTTAGGTACTTTATCATTGGCAAAGAAAGGATGCTCTTTTTTGCGTAAAATCGGATTACCAAATTATTAGCATCTTGCATAATCCCTTTACACACCTTGTTGCACCATCATCAGAGCTCCAAATCCAAATCGTCGTTGCTCCAAATTCATTTTTTATTCATAATATGCTCTCATCACACCACAACACACGCTGACGACGACAATGAGTAGTGAACCTAACCTTACCTGAGGTGGAAAACAGTGGTGGTGGTGGTATATGGTGGAGTGATGATGATGGATTAGTGCAAAAGGTGGTAGGGATTCCACCATTGGTTGAGGTATGGTATGCGTGCATGCACAGCTTTTCTAAAAATCTCAAGGTGACACACAAACAAAAGCCAATCTTGGTATTGCTATATTATAATGATGATCGGTACATTGACACATTCATTTTCACCTCTTTTTTCGTTCCACCACCACCACCCATTAGGCCACACTTGATGAATAATATATTGTAATGAAAGGTTGGGATATATCTAGATCTGTCAGCAGAGAGAGAGAGAGACACACGACATGAGTGAGGTGGATATAGCGAACATTTTTAGAAAGAAAAAAAAACACAAGAAGGAAAACAAAAAATGGTATTCTACGTAAAAAAAATTGTTTTTGAAAGGGCAAACTGTATAGAGATACGATTTCTCAGTATTATGCACGTATATACTATATATGAACTCGTTTTAGTAAGAAAGGAAAAAAAAAACAAAAATTATTAAATTGAGGATTCACCTTACCGTTCGTACGGACGGTCTACGTATATACTACATTACCTATTTACACTAGACTTGTTAGGGCTCACTTGTAAAAAAAACCATACGAATACAATAGGACTATTAAGAATACGTTGTCAATTAGACTAAACTGCAGTATACGGTAAAAAGAAAACCTAAATAATGGAATACGAGACTATTTGCGCTCTTTTGAAGTAAATGGCTAAAAAAATAGAACCTTTACTAATTTTCTGGGTAAAACTGATTGTTTTAAAAAAAGGCGAAGTCGTCCCTGCAAATACGTAACGTAAAATAGTAGACAGGCAGGCAGTTCATATGGAACAAAACAAATAATATTGTGTCGGATATTGTGGAAAAAAAGGTTTCAGTAGGGGGAAAATGAATCTCATATTTTTTAGTTGATGAGGCTGGTTTTGAAAAAAAAATGTAAAAGCAGATGCGAATTTTTGTTTTAGTACAATTGTGTTACAGAGGATGCAGAGATGTACGTACATGCAATTTGATCCGAGAAAATGGATCGAAATTCATCCGAGAATTACACACTGACATATTATTCCTATATATTCACACAATTTATCCCTGAGAAACTGCAATTTTCAATTAATGACTATTTACTACTGGTACTATATAATCTCGGCGATAATTTTCAATTCGCTTTTATAGGCGCCATTTTAAACCGAAAAAAAGTATACGACAACTGTGAACCGGTTGACTACAAACCAAGATATACGTAAAAACCATTTTATCATATTATTTTATGATTTTTTTGGTGAATAACTATTTTGCTCATTTTTTTCCTTAGTTGATACAATATAAAAAAAATAATAATATGCTTCAAGAAACGGTTAGAGCAACACTTTTCACTTCTGTTTGTTTTGAGTTGCATCCACTTCTGCTAAGTGCGTTCGAATTCGAATCTCCTGTGTTTATGTACAGTTGGAAAAGGGGAAATATTTTTAATGGAAAAGAAATGTACCAAGAAAGCAAGTATACAAAAGCAACCAAATATACGTGAAAAACACTAAACTGTTAACTGTTATATATCATCATTATCATCATCATTTTTTTGTTTCTAAATATTTTTAATGGAAAAGAAATGTACCAAGAAAGCAAGTATACAAAAGCAACCAAATATACGTGAAAAACACTAAACTGTTAACTGTTATATATCATCATTATCATCATCATTGTTTTGTTTCGAAAAAAAACTTTTTAGAGTGGACTATAAGGAAAAACGTGCTCCGGTGATATTTACATTTTTTTTAGTTTTAACTATTTTAGTCGCTAAGTTTGTTATGCTATAAGATATAATAATATTTTTTAGATTTTAATTCACATAATCATCATCATCATCATCTATTAAGAGTACACTTATGTCGTTCATTTTTATCTTTAATTCAACACACTGTCTGATAGTCAACTGAGTTCGCTATAAGATTATAAAAAAAATATTTAACATGTAGCTCAGTAGTTTTTTTATACATCAACTGCGTGCGGCTACATGGATCGAGACAAAATTAGTGATGCTGGTATACGAGACTTTGTATAAAGAAAAACATAAAATATTGTTGAATTTGTTTTTTTTAAGTTAGTGATAGAGAGAGGATGCCAAGTGTCCTCCTTTTAACCCCTCCTAAATTATTTTTTAAGTTATAGGACCTCAAAAACAAAAGAAATGTGTATCGGTTTATTGTGCCTGGTGGTTTTAAAAAAATATATAGATAGATAATATTTTACTACCCGATTTTTCGTTTTTTTTGTTCCTGCAAGACAAACCCCGGTTGAAGTTCATTACATTAGGTTCAACTATATAAGTTTTTTTGGGGGGAGAGCGAAAAAAAGGGGACAGGATTATATCCATTTTTTCTCTCTCTTCTTCTCGGCTAGGTTAATATATTTCCATGAAGCTTATGTAGGTCTCATCTCATCATCAAAATGCATAAGCGTATAAATCATCTTTTAATTTAAGGTTTTATACAAAAGCACCACATCATCCATCTTCATCACTTGTCAACAAACTGCGTGTCTAAGCTTTCAGAGAATATAATACACCATCCTCACTCAGCCCGATATTCAGTCGCTCGATGAAAAACCTTAAACTTTCAAATTATATAGGCAGCGAGCGAGCAGGCTGAGAGAGCTGAGCTGAGAGAGGGCTGCTATGATGTGTAGTCAAAAACTTGTATACGACGACGGGGACGCTCGCTCACTCACTCACGTTCAGGTTGCGCAAAACTAACGGAGCTAGCTCCACCGTATGGAGCAGATTTTTTTTCGGATTGGATTTTATTATTATTATTATTATGCATGCATGGTTTTGTACACAATGCTATTAGCGATGGGTTTAGTTCCAAAATATCGATCTGGTCTGGTTTCTCTAAAGCTCCATCAAAAATGGATTTTCAAAAGACTTTTCAATTTTTCAATGGATTTTGACTTTTTCTTTTCCTAAGAACAAGAGCAAGAAGAGCACACGCAAACTAAAATGTCGTTTCTATTGATGTATACGTACGTACGTAGTTAAAGAAAGGAAAAAGTATTCAGATGTTGTAGTTTTTAACATTTCATAAAAGATATTGTTGACATATTGCACACACATGACTCTTTCCCTTTGATTTTAGCAAGTTGAAGCGAAAGCAAATCCTCATGATGGTACAAGGCAAAAAAAAACTATACGATACGATATACCTACCTACATGAATTGCATAGAGAAAAGAAGAAAAAAATATGTTAATATATAAAAAAACACAATGTAACGTAATCTGCGATCTGTTGATATAAGATATATAAGATATTATATGATAATATGATATATACCGATGAAAGATGTGTATTACTGTTTACACCACTCCTCCTACTACTACCACACAACCTACATGTGCGAGTTGTCTGTATACGTAAAAAAAACGTAACAATATAGATGTTTAAATATTTTAGGGAAGTGAAGAAGTTGAGTAAAAAAAAAGAAAAGAAAAAAATAGGTGAGTTTTTTTCCCGAAGGTGACCGATATATATATATAAATATAAACACCACCACCACCACCACCTTGTACACTTGAAACATTTAAATTCGTATAACATTTTATTTACATGATATAAATATATAAATAGGTATAGCTCTTGTAGGATAATATTTTAATTAGAGTTAAGAAGGAAAAAAAGTAAAAACATTGTATTATAGAGGATGGTTAGGAACTATGATATACCTATACTTTCTAGGAGAATGTTAATATGGATGTTATCAAACAGTAAAAATACTTGATGTTATACCAGCTAAGAATTTATCCTATAAGTATCATTATTATGCATATAAAAAGTACATTAATATGATAATATATTCTATATTATTTGATGATATCGTGTCAAAAAAGAACAAGTTTTAATCGCCTTTTTTTTCTCTCCTCATTTAACATTCAAAACGCGCATTGATAATCGGGCATCGTACCTATGCTTGCACATGCAATGCACATGCACACACATGGCATGATTGTAATGTAAATAGGAAGTTTTCATTAATTCCAGGTTTATCATGCACACATGTGCAACGATGGTGGTTACACTGAAATTTTTATGGATTGAACCAAGTAGGGACACTTCCTTCCTGCAACAATTTGATTCTCATTCTCAGCTGTTTCTTTCTACTACTATACAAATACAACTCCTTCAGGGCTTTTCCCTCTGATTGTACACAGATAGGCTATTTGGGAAAAGAGGAAAGTGGAATGGAGTATTGTGGAGGCAGAGAGAGAGAGAGAGATAGAGAGAGAGAGACAGAGACAGGCGCAAATGTTTTCCACAGTTCCAACCAAGTTATTCCACAATACAGTAGTATTTTATCAGGATGATATGATGATACATTCAAGCAAACCTGAAAAAGCACACAGTCACTCTGATTCCTTCCTCTACTATTCATTCCTAGCGGATTGGATATACCTATGTATAGTGTAGTGTAGTAGTAGTTTTTATAGGAGGGACCGGCTCGTAAAATATTATTTGTAGGAGTAGGTTACTTACACCACACAAAACTGAGAAACCACGTTGTTTACTCCACAAAACGACTTGGGCCAAGTAGCTATATGGGATGATGGCAGTAGTAGCCAAAGTTTTTTTTACACACAAAAGTATATTCTTTCTCTGGTAGTATATGTTGTTGTAGTAGTAGAGCTAGCATGGCGTTTTTGAGTTGGCGTTATATTATGGTGGAAGCATGCTTCTTCTTTTTTCCCTGGTGCTACTACTATGTACTCTCTTCTTCCTTTTTCTCTACTTTTTTTCTCCCTCTTTTCCCTTCTCGAATATCTATGGAGTCGGAGTTTGTTGGACATTGATTAATCGTGGTTTGGAAGGATCGGGTGGAGTTGCACGAGGAAAAGTATGGCTGCTGGGCTAAGACGAAGGCCCATTGGCAGATCCATGACACGACACTCATGATATGATAATGAGATATAAATCGTAGCTCATTTCCAGCTGTCAATCAAACGACCCTTTCTCTCCCTGACTCTGTTCCTACGTGTGTATATCTATCTACTACTCGCCTGCCTGCCTGCCTCCTTTTTTTACTTTGCTTAACGCTCCATTCTTTGAGTATATCACACTGCATAACATACTATCACCACGTCGCACACGGGTATGTTTTGTTAGTGTTTTTATATCCAACAATATATATATTCAGCCTTTTCATTTCAGTTTTTAGAGAAGCTCTCCTCTCCTCCATTGTATTTTCACGAGTAACTACGAGAGCGAGCCCACTGTCTGCATTTTGAAGCAGAAACTCACAAAACTCAAAAGGTGTTGTTTGTTGATGATTGGATTGGTTGGATCATATTTTATGAAAATAGGTTGAGCTACCGCAATTTCGCTAGTTGCTTTCACTCCTCCACCACCAGGAGAGTGTGGAACGTGTCAGAGAATAGTTTAAATGGAGGATTTATTGCAGTTTTTATTTTTGTGTCAACTTCAATATTTATGTGCTAGGTACACTAACCCAATGCAAATATGCAATGCAGTGCAGAGTGTTACATAAGATAGGACAGAGGTATAATGTTCTCCTTGTGTATATACCTATACCACGCATATAGCTATACTCCACTATGTATCTTCAAACCCACTTGTTTTTTATACGCTTGAGATAGCTCGTCTCTCTCTTTTTTTTTGTATCAGCTTCTCTTCTCTTCTGCTTCCATCACAAACTGACGTCTGGTGGGCCCTGGTATAACTTTCATTAGCTTACCACCAACACAAGTTGGCGTTCATTGAAACAGTTTCGTGTTTACGGGTCAGTCTGTCGTGGCCATATAGTTGGGCCAACCTGGTTCACACGTTACCACACTTACCACCTTTTCAACCCCGTTGATCACATAGTTGGCAGGAGTGTAACTACTTTTTTCTCAATGGATCCACATTTTTATGTTTGCATAATTGACAGTGACTAGTCTTGATCACGTGATAGGTGCATAATTAGTACTTACTACATTGAAATACCAGCCTCTCATATCTCCATTCTAAATCTATACTCTATCCAGAAACTTTTATTCATCGGCGTTTTAGCTGGCTTCGTGGAATCACTATCTTATTCATTTCCCCAGTCTTTAAAATAACACACTCTAAACTTCGTAATAGTTCTGCCGCATCAAATAGTAATTATCCCTTCCAAGTATCCTAACCGAAAATAATTACACGAACGCCACGACCCGTCGTCTTTGCTCTAGGAAGTACTACAAAAATGACCTGTTCCTCTATTCCCAAAACAATCTCAATAATACTGCATATCCCTCCACTCACTCATCCAATACACAAAAAGCATCCTCCTCATGCAGCCGTTTGTACATATTGTCAGACGGAATCCCAAAAGGAAATTTATCACGGGCAGACCGATGGAGTCTAATTTTTCCTTGTCCAAAATCATACGCTGGGGCCCCGTTCCCGTACTTATTTTCTCATCACATTTGACAGAATCTTATTAACGCTTGCGTCATCATCATCATCCTCAGCTTTGATTGCATTAAAAACGATTAAAATTCCCTATACCAAAAACCAAATGCCCGCGCTCCATTCCACACAGCAGAAAGAACTCTACCTTTTTTTTCTTTCGAGGCGAGTACAAAAATCCTCCTCCTCCTCCTGACAAGCTGACAGTTACCTTTCACAATTATCTACCTATACAGGATTCATGCCCCTACCTATTATTTGTTGGAATAAGATGAGAATACTTAATAATATAATAAAAAAAAATATTGTGAACAAAAGTTGTAACCTTTTGGACACACTCACACACAAAAAAAAACATCCAAAAATCCTCGTCACAAGGATATTTTTCCATGGAGGAACGAACGAGAAAAGTGTATGCCTAATATTTAAGATTAAAAAGGGGAGGGTTCTCTCCTTCTCCTCTGTTTTTCTAAAATTCCTGCATGACATCATTTTGTTTTTTGGTGATTACTTTCCTATTACCGGCTCAATGTAAAGGGTGCAAAAGCAAAGCCAAGAAGAAGAAAAGAAAAGAAAAAATCTTATTGAAAAACACAAAAACTTTTTTTTCCTCTGGATTTCCTACACACATCCACCGTGCTAGACATTTTTAGGCCTAGATAAGATGATTAATGTACTGTTATCCTGTGTACTCTTCTGTTCCCGAGTCCCTCTCTACAGAAGCATGAAAGTTAATGTGGAATCGGTTTCGGAGGAATATCCTCGATAAAAAAATAATAATTTTTTAAAGGAAAAACGAACATTTTTTCCCCTTGCTCCACACATAGGTACACACAAACCCTCTACTTCGACGTTATGTATTTATTACCAGTGAAGCGAACGAAAAAAGATTTTTCTTCAACTTTTGATCCACGACTTGCTTAGGATTTCGTTCGATATATATATATATTTTGTTGTCCATAAGTAAAGTGCATTTTTTCTACACGTATCATAGCTGCTGATGTAGTGTTAGTAGTTAGTGGTGTATGCACCTAACTGCCAGCCTATAAGCACCACAACACTACTCTGCTTCAGGCAGTTACTGATGGAATATAGAAAATGGTTGGAATCGACATCATAAATCATTTCAGCTGTGGGAACGACAGCACTACAATGAAAACATGAAAAAGCGAGAAAAAAACGAAAAGAAGAAGAAGGTTCGAATGGATAATATACAATGAGCGAGCAAGCAAGCAAGCAAACACACACCAAAAACTCTATTTCAGTCTTTCAACTTTTGTGCGTGCACATCAGAAAAAATACCCATAGAGCCATAGACTAAAAAGAAGAAGATGCGAGCGAGGTTTGGGTGTTCTAATAATTTAATACTCATCGTCAGTAGCAGTACTACTGATACTGATGGGGATGGTGGTTCAATGATTCAATGAGAGCTCACAAATTACCCAATACCTTGCAACTGAGCTGAGCAACCTTGCAAAAATGCATATATGGAGATGATCATCATGATGATGATCATGTGGCATGTGGGCGAATAATTCATCTCTCAAAAGTGATTGTGATGGCGGTGGAATCAGGTGATCGTATGCAGATGAGATGCGTTTTCCCCACCCCACATTTTTGGCTGCAGTAGCAGCGTCGGAGGGAGATTAACCTTAATACGGTGTTGAGATGATTTGCTAAAACATATAATTTTACAAAAAGCTTGATTGGTACATTCTCGGAAAAGGGAAAATGGAGCATATCGATTCCTCCGTATATGTATATACCGTATGAAAAATCTCGAAAGCACTTTTCGGAAAGGAAACCTCCATTCCCATTTTTTTCTTCTCCTCCACAACAAACAAAAAAAAACAAGTAGTTGAAGAGGAAAACATTCAATTACAAACATGCGCTGGGAGACTAGAGAGAGTTTGAAATTTTCTTATTTTTTCCCTTCATGATTTTGGCACGAGATATATTGGTCTCACTCACAGGACAAGTTTTTTTCCCCGCGTGGTAATACGCTCTCTGTATCTGACTGAATGGTACAACTCCCATCGTCCATCTTCCCTTAAACGTACATACAAAAGAGGGGTAAAAAGGCTCTCTATAGACGCCTGGTTTTCTACAAGAAGAAAAAAAACGGGTAAAAATTGGAGAGAGAGAGAGAGAGAGGAGTAGTAGTCACTCTTTTCATGCCATGTCTGTCCGTCTGCCAGTGGCTGCTCTCAATTCTCAATGTATATAATGGAATGTAATCTAATGCATTGTTATTGATGTATTGGGAGGACTCCGATTTTTCTTAGCCTTTTCTCTTCCCAGCCAGCAGCTTCCTTTTTCTCAGTGAAAAGGGGAATGGAGACGGAGGTTCCACTTTTGCATCCATCTCTGTCCTCAGCCGCCTCCTCCTTTCTCTACTTTTCCCCACTTGAACAACATTTTGCGGCAGGCAGAAGAAAAAAAATCAGTTCAGTTGTTGTGTATTGTGGAAGAGAGAGACAGAGAGAGAGAGACCAATTGTAAAAGAAATGGCATAAAAATGCCCCAACATTTTTGCTTCTGAAGTGTGTGTACATTCACTCTGGTGGTGACTATTTTTTTGTATAAAAACATGTAGATAAGTAGTACACACACATTTTATTATAGACATTGATTTGTTTCGATATCATGTCTTTGGGTTTGCTTTTGCATTAGAATAGAATAGCTCAGAAACGAGAGAGAGAGAGAGGGAGGGAGAGTGTGTTCGGATAGCATCCATTCACTCACTTATTCATTGCACTTTTCCTCGCGTTGCTGCTCCGCTCGGCGGTGACGTATGAGTAAGTAGTTATAGATGTGGTGATGCTTAATGCAGGAAGAAAGTGGTGGAGAGGCATCACGGAAAAAATGCTATTAGTAATGTAACAAGAGGGAAACTTTATCACTGTAAATATCCACACACACATGCACACAGGCAGGCAGACGCATAGGCTTGAAGGCAGGTAGTTTTTGGGACTCTGGGTTGCATTGGAAATCATCGAAACGAAAATAAAACTATATATAAAAAGGGTCTCTCTCTGTTTTTCCTATAAAGACACGATTTTTTTCTCTCGAAAAGAACTGGCAAACACAAAAGGCATGTTAAGGAAAAGGAGTTTTTTTTTCTCTCTCTCTCTCTCTCTTTCCAGAACTGAAAGGATGGATATGGATGAATGTTGCCTTCGTTTGCTTGCATGGATGGCTAGCAAAGGATGCGAAAGTGATGTAACATGTTTGGTTGTGGCGGGTGTAAATATAGGAGCGATGGATGCTTTTTTGGAAAAAAAATAAAGAGGAAAAAACGGAACGGGAATGGGAGAGTAACGGAGAGAGAGAGAGAGAGGGATGATGAAAAATACCCGGGTAAAAGTAAAGTAAAGTGAAGTGAAGTGGATGGAGTCGGGAGGGAAAATAAAAGGGAAATACATGATGGCCCTGACAGGGATGGATTTCTACACAGTTTTGCTTTTGGCACATTTTACCAAGAGAAAGTGGACGAGTTTTTCATCCTTTAGTTTTGCTTGAAAGAAAAATGGATATGTTAAGTGATGTTCGGATATGGATTCTGTGGAGGGAGAATGGAGAAAAAAATGGGATTTTTTCCGGGTGTCCTTAAGTGCAGATGTGGATATTTTTTTGAAGGAGGGAAAATGAGAGAGGTGGATGGAGGATCTTAAGTGAGAGTTTGGGTTAATTGTAAATAATAATAATAACGATATCATCATCAACCTTTCTAGTTATTACAAACTTCAACTCAGTGCACCCAGATGTTCTACCTGTACCTTTAATGTCATTCCGGTAGTAGAAACAAATATTTATAATCGCTCAAATCATACATACATAACACTGTCTTCAGAAATGTCCATTCATATTCAATATCATGTTAAATGCGCGCCCTATTAATAGTCGGTCTACCTAATCCCTACGACTCTGACCTCCTCTCTTTCCCCCTCCGACAATTACGCTAGCCGCATATAGCAAGGGCAAAAGTTGAAAAGAAGAATGAGCTGACAGCATGGACACACGCTCTTGATTAGTTTTTCTTTTCCGTTTCCATCTGCTAGTTTAACTGCTAGCCGCAGTTACAGATCCCGTCGTGTCTCCAATCTCAGGATTTCTGTTGTAGACTGTCTACGCAAACTAATAGCTAATAGCTACATCCAGGCCCCCCCCCACCATCCAACCCAACTGAATACTAAACATATGCACAACAAATCTGTCCGTGGCAGAGTTGAAGTATAAATACAGCAGTGGATTGAGTTTGGTTTGGTTGGATTTTGACTGTTTTTTTTCTCTTTTTGGCCCCCCCCCACCATCCAACCCAACTGAATACTAAACATATGCACAACAAATCTGTCCGTGGCAGAGTTGAAGTATAAATACAGCAGTGGATTGAGTTTGGTTTGGTTGGATTTGGATTGTTTTTTTTTCTTTTCTTCTCTTCTCTGATTGCTTTGTAAAACTGGAGGCTAACGTTTACCAGAAGGGGAAAAAATCTGGGAAGGATGACTGTTTGGAGCGGAGGTAGATCACCACCACCACCACCACGACCGTTGAGCAAGTGGATGTCAGATGTGTATATACATCCGGCCACACCGGCTCGAATCTGATATGAGAGTAGCCTCAATCCAGGGAAACGAGGGAAGTGAAACTGAGTGCCCGCTTTGAATTAGTAAAGTCAGCAAAACCTCGATGAAAGACCAAGGGAATAAAGCGAAAGAGAGAGAGAGAGAGGAGCTAGTTACAACAGAGAATGGATCTACACACTTTCCTGCCTCCTGCCTGCCTTGGATTTCGGATTAAAAGGAAAGCAAAAGTCTATATAATATGCTCTCTCGCTCTTCTCCGTTTTTCACCCTGGAAAAACCAACTCCTCCGCCGGAACTACTGTTGCGTAAAATGGGAAAGAAAAGAAAACATTTAGATTGCAAAAATGTCAATGCTCAGGGGAAATGGGTTGAGGTTGCTGGTTCATTCTCTTTCCTGCTCTTTTCAAGAATTTTCACTTCTTGCTGACTCCCATCCCATCTCTGGAGGGACGGCAGACAGAAATTGAACAGCGTGGTTCTGAATAGAGAATGTAAGTGTACACTCACACACACAGAGAAAAGCTAAACCCGCCTGTCCCATGAATTTCTTGTGGATACGATACGGTTGAAGAGTGAAAATTGAGAATTTTTTATTGCACGGTAGTAATATTATCATCATTCCCGGCCTTGGCCACTCATTTTTACCCAATGTTCAAAACTAATTCGCCAACTCTCTCCATTCACACCGAAAATTGAGATGAAATGTAAAAAAAACAAAAGTTTTTATTTTTTCCACTAAAAAATTCCATTCATTCAACTCCCCAGTTAAAAATCCCAGCAAAATAATAAAATAACAACACACAGTCTCATAATATATATATATTTTGTATTATTCATTCTCAACAGTTTTTTTACTCTCCTTCGGCAATTGAAGTGCTGCTTTGCTCGTGGGTGGCTTTGTACTCAAAACTTTATATACCTGAGCGCAGCACCTGGCTCGCATACTAATAAACCAACAAAATCATTCATCATATCATACAACCAACTTGTGTTCCACTACTACTCACCTCATCCCTCGTATTCTAATTCTAATATGTGTCCAAACTACCTGTAAATGGGAATGTATTTTTTGTAATCAGAAACGCTCCATGCTGAATGAGCTTTATATTTTCCCCTATCAAAAAAATCAGAGAGTGAGAGGGAGAGCATTTAGAAAGGATGAGCAATGAGCATCACAACAACAAATATTATTCGATTCTTGTCCAACTTCAATTGGTGATGTGATCCTTACCACCTTTCCGGATTCAGACATGAACCCCCTCAAGCCATAAAGAGTGCATAAAAATCGTGGGGAACTGCTTGTCTCTCTCTGTTCGTGATGGTGGTGGATGTGGATGGAAGAGCAAAATGTGTAAGTGCATATTAAGTGGGAAGCCTGATGATGATGATGCTCTTCTCTTCTCTTCTCTGACTCTCTGAGAGTCGATATCTCTGTGAGCACATTGTTCACCAAAAAAAACTATATAAATGTTTTTTAGGACTTGCCATAACAAAAAGGCAAATTGACATGACATGACGTCAGTGTCAAGATGCTATCTCCAAACTGTCATTCTCCGCTCAAGATTGGAAGGAAAATGACAAAGTGGTTGGGAGTGAGTGAGGACGAAAGGAAGAAGAAGAAACTAAAGGGTTATAGTTATAACATGCTTTTTACCTACTCTGCTCTCTCGCCCGGCCCGCCTGCCAACTTGTGCCAAAGCGTCACATAGACCACAACAACATCTCTTCTCTTTTGAGTGATGCATTCCATTCTCTCATGAGACTTTTTTTTCTCTCCAAAAGTAAAGTGTAAAAGGTTATGCTGTTGAATTAAAAGCTCATCAGTTGGGAATGCATGAAAAAAAGCTTGTAGGTGTGCTTGTGGAAAAAGTATGTATAAGCACAATATTGGGATGAAGCAAAAGAGTGAGTCAAAAAAGTCTATCATTTCAAATGCATTATAGAGGGACACACCAGCAGCAGTGTTGGGGATTTGGTGGTGCCAACAAAAATACACCAGAGGAAGGAATCATAATAACAATAA
>JAANSN010001881.1:0-28627 GCA_036850665.1 Dicranocentrus wangi | reverse complement strand
GTGGAAGTGCGGTGTCTTCTCCGACAACTGTAAGAAGGACAAGTCAAAATGGTGGACTTTGGCTAAGAAACCGTAGCGTTATGGAAGTAAGTGACTAGACTAGTTATATGTATATTAAAACGTAATCGCGAACAATAATGGGTGATGATTTGTTGTTAATTGCAAAATTCGGTTACTGATATTGTTTTTTCGTTTTCTACAAGCAATTATTGTTAAAACGAGCTCATCATGATTTTTTTTTTTGAAAAATATAAATCCTTGTTGTTGTTCTTGTTGACCTAGCAGGCTTTCCCTGTCGCTCCCCCTCACGCATTACCACTATCACTAGCAAGTGGAACACCCACTAGTACTACAACTACTCTTACTCGTGACAATCAAAGTACTTCAAGTACTGCTGCGACTTCTTCGACTTACTTCAGTGCAAACAGTAGACAGTAATATACCATCATGGAGATGAAGGGTTATATTTAAAACCGTAACGGCAAGCAAAAATTGTTTGCTGAGGTGTTTTTGTACTGTTAGGCTTAGTTAAACTATGCAATAATTGCAAAATTCTGTAGTAAATACACCCATTACATTAAAATGTTATTTTTCCCTTTTGTGTTTTCTACAAGTTATTGTTAAAACCAGCTTTTGTATGATTTTTTGAAAAACATGTAAATCCTTATTCTTGTCGACCAAGCAGCTGCAAGCAACAACTTGCTTTGCTTAGGATATGTCTTGTTGAATTCGTGCTACTTCATGAATAAATTAACGTAGATACCTATATAATCTCTTTTAACATAGCCACGCTCTATGAGAACTAGACTTGTTTGTCGAAAAATTATTTTTATTTTTAGCAGCATATCGATGCGAAACAGAAATATCCGTATGAATTCCACCAATCCAATATGCAACATGCTGCAATGCAACATGCATCTTACGTTCTTACGAAATAATTACCATTCATTCACCTAACCTGTTATAACATACAAGATTATACTAACTATCTCAGGTAATATGACTAACGTCTAATGTGGTCGTTGTTAGAAGCATGCATGTCCTTCTTAATGCATCCATACCCTAGACCTATTAGTTTAACATGGCAAAATACATTATAATCAGCAAGCAGTACTAATGACAGAACGAAAAAGTTAACGTTAATTGCTCCTCCTATTAAACACAATGTTTCATGGCCTACGCCTAAAGTGTATGCATATATAAGCTTGATGTGTGGTTTGTTTGAAAGCAAAACTTTGTAACTAAACTAAATGTTTGTAAAGGCTAGACCAAATTATTATGAATCCTTCTGCTACCTATTATTATGAATTACAGGATAGGATACTTAGGATATGTTAGGTAGTAGCCAAGCACTGAAGCCGAACAGAAAGGAAGGAAAAATGAAGAGACCGTCATGCTAAACTTCAGCTCATTCACTGTATTAAAGAACAGATAGTTAAGGATATAATATTGCAGCAGCGTAGCATAATAATAACGAGTATTCATTCTTGCAAATATGCTTGCAGCAGCTCAGAAGAACAGAACGCACATTTTATAACAGTAGAGTACACAGGGAGTCAGTCAGAAGGAGATGAAGTACAAATCATAATCATTGAGACCTCTATCCTATCACCATCCCCATTCCCCACTACTACTACCACCATCCACCACCACCATCACCACGGGAAGAACTAGAAGTAAGAGTTTTGTAAAGACTTTTTGCTCAGAGTCTTTGAGTGAGACTGGGTTGAGCAGGAAAGCTGGTTGGAGTTGTCGTTCTCTTTGTCTTCACTCCTCAACTCCTTTTGCTATACTCTTAACTTAAACTTCCAAAAATGCTACCTATAATATAACCTAACTCATATAAATGCGATGCCCATAGTATTTCTTTGGCTTTAGCTTTGATGGCAATCAAAAAAGCATGTTTTTGTGTGCATGCTCTGCTTTGAGAGATGTGGAGAGACAAGAAAAACTCTAAAAAAAGGCTTATACTTTCAGTGGCCCACAGCACATTGCTCGCTACCACTTTCTGGTAGAGAGTCATGGTGTATGTAGTATAGACCTTGCGTTACCTTTACTTTTAACAGGGTTTGTTAATATCACTTTTATACTGTCCATAAACTTACCATTTTGGACTCTCTTTAAGGCCAGGCCGCACACAACATACATGTGAGGCAAATAGAACAAACAAAAAGGGAACTTTTTCTTGCAAGTATAAGCAAGTGCAAGTTAAGTTGGGGAATGAATACAATAAGATGTAGTCGCTATAATGGTTTTTTTTAGCTTATATGATGAGGAACATTAGTAAAGTGTGAGATTCTGACCAGCGAAGCAAGCAGTGAAACAGCACTCCTGGCCAATGTACACAATAATGATGCAGTGTGTGTTGGATTGGCATTGGACATCGACTTTAAGCTTGTGTACTTCTGTACTTCAACCAGCTCAAGTTAAAACTTTGAATTGACGCATTCGTTTGCTACCCAACCAAACGCAATTCAATTTCGTGGATTGAATGACTACCTTCCAAAGCCAAAAAATAGGAGTGTGTATCACACGAATTTTGTGCCAACATGCCAATATCCATATTACCAAACAGATACTTCCTCCAACCAAGTCCTGGTCTCACATTTTCCCATTTCCCACTCGGCTATTATGAAGCAGCCTTAAAATAAATGCAAGTTTTAAAACCTTTTTTTCTATTTTAGAAAAATTCGGCAGGAGGAGCAATAATATTTTATGCTAGGTAGCATAGCGTACACTCTAAAAGTGAAATGAGCTTAGGTTTTACTATCAATATGGACATTTACAATCCGTATTGAATTAAAAGTTGTGACTATACAAACACAAGGTACATACGGACGGAGGGTAACAGCTTCAGCTATCGGTTCAAGCAAACCCCCCAAAAATATATATATTTCCAAACTCTACTCGCCTGCCTAATGTATACAAGACAAAGCTGTAAGGTTTTTTTTGGGGATTGAGAAACATTTTCTGCCCTGTCATTTTCTCCTCTCTCTCCATGCATCTTCCCTTCTTTTTTACGTCTTTTCTTATAATCGGCTGAAATAGTGTTGTAGTGGATCCCAAGTTGGAATAAGGACGTATAGGTTTTCTGGAGTTTCTATATATCTACGATGATATTTTAAGTAAAAATATATATAATATTCGTGGGTTGCATGTGATGCCCAAGGTACTCGCTGTGCAGTGCACTCTTCTCCCTGTACTGCGTCTCTTCTCACGGCAGCCTTTAAAAAATACCTCATATTCTACAATAGCCAGACTACATATTACATTTCGTATTGAGCAGTAATGATATTCGCCTTTTTGTAGATCTATGGTTTCTATTCTATACTCCTTTTCAAATGATTTTTAGCCATGGTGTATACTCCTGCTTTCGCTGGTTGTGTGACCCTCCTCCTTTTTTCTTCCCTTTTGGAAACTCGTTAAGTTTCCCAGTAGCAGTTTTTTTGTAGAGGTAGTGGCTCATAATGCTGGCAAGCAAGCAACAGCAAAAGAGTACAACTTTTCCTGAAAATCCCGTTTGGCAAGGAGGAAAGTATGTGTATGCATGAAAACTCGTGCATATGATGGTTATGCAAGAATTTGCACAACACGCCAGCTACTTTACTTTAGCTGTGCGTTCAGCTAAACTAAAATAAAATTCTTCACCAACCCCATCCCGTTTTTCCGTGAAAACCTAGGAATGCATGGGACTACGAGTACACACACACATATACCCACCTCCCATGTATATTTTACTATTTCACCATCGGAAATCGCAATGAAATTTTTGGGTGTGCACCCCAAAAAAGCCATATCTCTTTTGGACCTTTTCCGCTTTGTGTTAAAATGATTTCAAGCGCCCCATAAAAAACCTTCAACACCCTACACTTCCACTGTCAAAGTGAATAATAACAATATGCCAGCTTCCGCATTCAATTATTCCCAGCTAAAAAGTTGACTCAAGTACTGCTGGGGACTTTTTTTATATTCGAGGTTCCTTATTGTCTAACTCCACATTTCTGTATTTCCTGGAGCTCAAAATACGCAAAGATCCATAAATTTGAGGGAAAAAACGTCTTCAAGACTTTGTGCAACAACTAAGGTCAGAACGTCCTTGTTTCTTATGTAACAGAAAAAGTGCATCTCCCACAGACAATACGCACAGGCCAGCCAACACTATAACAAAAAAGCAACAATGCCATCATAAACCAAGAATGGTAGCAACAACAAAGGCTCATATTATATATACACCATATATTTTTCTCTATTCAGTCCATCGCAGGTATCTCTAAAAGTGCAATATGTAAAAATGCAGGAAGAGCTGAGCTCTGAGTATTGAAGAAACGGGGAGAATATAAATTTAATATGTAGGTAAATATACGGCACTATGTCCAACAGAGTTAGGGAAATACACACATAGCGTAAAAGCATCCCATCATGGACATGGCCTTCGCCTTAACTCATGAAATTCCATTCCCCTTCAAGAAGTAAAAAGAGAGGAACAACTCAACGTGTACAGCGTTGTAACACACTGCAATAGGAAGAGAAGAGGAAGAAAAAAAATTGAGAACGGAGAGAGGAGGGCCCTCCTAGTCAACTGTGTGAGAAGGACTGACTGAGAGAGTGGTCTATATACCCCATAAACTTTATACGAACACGAGAGGACGGGAACGTAAGTAACGTAACCCTTTTTATGTGTGTGGTTCTCTTCCTCAGCTCAGCTCAGCTTTGAGCTCACGCTGCTCTCGTGTTCTTGTAACGTGAACGAGTACACGGCCCTTTCTTGCTCACTCGCTCAGTCAGGAAAGAGAAGAGAGAGAGAGTAAGCGAATCTCTCACTCGCTCGCTCGGTGTGTGTGTATCGAATAGTAGGTACAACCGTATTATATTAAACATGTAAATGTAATATATGTATTATACGGGGAGTAAAATGCAGAATGTGTGTTCATCGTGTGTGTCAGTCTGTTTTTATATTATAATTGGTAATGTATATATACGTACTACGTACGTACCTACATACGGTATAGTTTATCATGACAATTAGGATACGATACGATATACGATATATACTTGGGGCAACGTAATAGTAATAAGCAGTCATGCCTTACGCGCTACGTCACTAACAAATACGGTTTTGGTAGGAGGATGCAGTAGTAGTTGTATAAGGTGAAGGATATGACATGGCAATGGTGGTGGTGGTAGTATATCGTAATAGCTAGGCATATACTTTTTAGAGTAATTCCGATGAAATTGGATTGCACTATGCACATTCAGCAGAGCCGAAGCCGTCGTACTGCGAGAAAGCAGTACGCGGTCGCAGCACCCGAATTTTTGCTGAGAGTTGTTAACAGACTAAACAGCAGAGTTGGGCAATTGGAGGATGTTTGAATTGGAGAGTGAGGACCTTATACTTCTAAACTATAAAATTCTCTATTAAAACATGCCTATGTGAATTGTGGAGCCAGATAGATCGAATCGGAATAAACTCTAATTTCCAGTCACATTATCATTACACATCAATCAATCAACCCATATCCCCTTGATCTAAGGAACTTTCTACGCAATAATTCACTAGCAAATTAATAGCCAAGTTAGCAAAATATTAACAAAAAAAAGTTGCCCATGCATGCATGCAGATTGCAGGTTGCTTTTCTCACTGAAATGCCACCACCACCGAGAGCAGCAAGCAGTTGCATTTTCCAAGTCGTATAGGCAGCTATATCTATAGGATATAAAGTCTTAAGCTCATCTGTGTGTCAGAGAGGATATATGTAATGCAGGAACTTATGCCCATCATGTAATACCCCCATGTATACAAGCGTAATTCCCAATGAGTTTAGTAGTAACAAGTGAAAAGGATAGGGAATAGAGTACTAGGTAAGTAACACAACACACCACGAAACGAAAACGAATACATATTACACAATGATGTTACTCTACTCGCTATACACACACACCACCACCGATAGTGAGAACCAGAAGAAAGGCATTGACTACGTGTGTGATGCGTAGGGATTCTTATACACATACACACACACACCAAAAGAACTTCAAATAGTCCAAATGTTTTCTTCCTCACTCACTCACTCACTCACTCACCAGTGCAAAAAGGGTATATGTAGGTACATAAACTCCATGACCGAGTAAAGGACATGCATTCAATATCGGCATCGGCATGGAGTATGAAGTAATGCATATTTCCCATGAAAGACTCACACTGGCTGCTCACAACAGTCAGTCCACATACGAGAGAAGAGAAGAAGAGTGAAAAAAAAGTCTGCTGTTTTTGCTTGCACCACCACCACTACTACTACTACTACCACCATGCCAGTCCTTCAGAGCATATTATAACCTCTGCCAATATAACCCTATGAAAGGAGGCAGTGGCAATGGTATATAAAAACGTGCATAATATGCATTGTGCATCCACACAGATACCTACATCCAACGATACGCACATTACACAAGAGCAGAGCAGATAGAAGGAAAAAGCGAAGGCAAAGTGTGTGCGAGAGAGAGAGAGAGACACACACACACAGAGTGAGTGAGAGAGAGATGGATATAATCAACAGTATTTGTTGGAGAACTAGATAGATGCTGATATCCATCCATCCAGAGAGAAAGGAGAGTTGCTGCTGCTCCTCTGCCTCTGTACCAACCACTGTTACGTTACAACCACTTTACGTCTTCTCCCGTGTCTACTTACTTACACACAGCCTCTATACGTACTCCCTTCTGTTGTTATTGTTATTAAAAAAAAGCTCTCACAGACAGAACTACACTTTTTTCAGAGGGAGCGTATAGGAAAATACGCAAGTAGTTGTGTGGAAGGTAAAATATATTCTCTCGTAGGACTTTAGTATAATTACAATAATAATGCTAGTACTTGGTCTATTGCTATTATTGTATTTTTTTTTTCAAAAAACTCTTTCTTCAGAAATGATATCATAGAGCAGCGAACGGCTTATATAAACAAATCTAGCCTAGCAGCAAGTACTATTTTAGAAATAGCCAAAAACCCGTATAAGGAATAGGATACAATAGCAAGTAAGGACGATGAGCATTACTATTACAACACAACTTTTGCACACAACCAGAAACAAGAAACGCGATTTGCAAAGGAAGCAGAGAAACGAAACACAGTCAATTTTCCTTTATGCTGGCTGACTGACTACTACTACTACTACTAAACTTTATAAAAACAATTTTTTTTCTTGATAAAGTGCGTGAATATTATATTACTACAATCACGTTTACTTAACGCGTTGCGTACTATTGCGTTGCTACAATTTTTATAGGGTCTCAGGCATGTAGGGATAGGGATATAGGGACTACTAAGACTACGTGTGGACGGATTCGAATCCTATAAAAATGGATTCTCATTCTCACAACTTGCAATAAAAACTACAAACTAGCTTCGCTTCGCTTTGTAATGCAATATATAAGAAACATATTACAATGGGGAAAAAGATAAAAGCAGTTTTAGTTGCAGTTCAATGTTGTTTCTGAGCAAATGAGTTATGGTTCAGCTGCATTATATACAGCATCAGTCAAAACAAGGGCTGAAAAAGTCAACGTTGTTGCTGCTCAGAAAAATATATACATTTATACACACCTTTTTTACATATTCACAGATTTTTGTAGTATTAAATGTGTGGTACGTAAGTATAAACGTAACGTACCAGAGAGTTCTGAAAGCATGCAGCAGGCTTTTTATCTGAAAGAATTTTGCTATATAGCTTTTGAGCCAGCCAAAAAACTGTGCTCTGTGCTGTGCAACTACTTATGCTGCTGTGGCTTTTGCTGAATGTAATGTAATGTGTGTATAAATTCTGCCATTGGAAAAACAGATTCTTACTTAACTCTCCTCGAGTCTAATGTAATGTGTACCTAGGGCACCTCACTGTTTTCTTCTCTTTCTGAGGTTTTTCTCAATCAGCAAGGGAAATTGTTGAAAAATTCAGCAAACAAAACTATAAAAATGGTTTCAGTCATTTGTTAAAGCCTACGACGACGACGATCGACGATGCGAATACATTATATATGCTCAACTCTGTTTTTCTCGTTTGCCAAGGAGGAGGAGAAGAAGAAGAAGAAGAAGAAAAAGAGTTTGGGCTCTTGCAAAATTTTTGTCCTTTTCCTTTTACTGCCGCTGGTGTCGGCAGTACCGTCAGTCAGTCAGTCAGTTTTGTCCAATTTTTTTTATATTTCACGTAGTATTCATACCTGCCTGACTGACTGAGTTTTGCAAGGTAGCAGTGGAGAATGCAAACATAATATTATGCTGTCTAGCCCATTTTATATATGTATACAATCAGGACTACTCTGATTGCCAATCTGTATCTTTTACCCTCATTTTGTCTGATTTGGGACTTTGACGATCCATGAGCGGTGGTGCTATCATATCATATGAAAATGTACTTTTATTATTCAGTGAATGCAGGAATTATAAGAGTAAAATGAGATGTTGATACCAGGGAATATTATATATAGCCTGAGTCTGGCACAATTGAGTCATTCGAGTATATATGTATTTCATTGTTTCCATTAGCCAAAGCTCTGCTCTGCCTCTGATTCTTGTTGTTGATACTTATATTTTTGCGCACATAAGATGCTCTCGATCTGATATACACTTTTTTGTGTGTTGGAATGGAACCTGTAGGGGAATTTTTGTGGATGCGAACTCCATTACTCCATATATTATTACATACGCTGTTTATTTATTGGAATACGAATATATTGTATTGTATGTAATCTGCAGAAAAGGGTTTTGCCTGGACTTCACTCTCGCTCTCTCTCTCTCCTCTACAAAGAGCAGCAACCTCACCGTGCTTTATAGCGAAAAGCCAAGAATGGAATTAGCGTGCATATTATTATTATTATTGTTGCTCTCGGACTTATAAAAAAGGACGTGGTGAATTAAACACTGGTTTTTTGTGTAATGATATTTTGGTGCGTGTAATATCACACAGTGTCTGCTGCTGCTGCTCCTGTTTTGCTTTTGTGTCCCCCACTACAGCACTCCTCATGCATTGTAGCAGCGGTATGGCAATAGCAGCAGAGTATAGTAAAATGGTGAAACTACACGGCTACGGCTCTGTACTTTTGTATTCCGTGCAGTGTGTGTGTGTCTGACCTCTAACGTAGTGTCGTACCTAAGTATTTGGACTATGCTGTGTGGCTGTTGTGGCAGTAGTAACATGAATCGAGCAACAATACGAGAATCCATAATCTCTATTTTGCCTGCCTAAAACTGTTCTGAAATAATGTACATTTTGTAGAGTTGCATTGTGTATTTATTTATTATTTGAGAAGAAAAAGAGAAAAGACAGTTGCAGTTGCAATAGTTGCAAAGTGGTAGTAAGAAACTATATTATAGATTCCCGTTTTAAGCCTAGGAAGAAGAAAACTCTGAAACCAGGCAGTGGTCGTCTCTTCTCCCCAACAGTCGAAATATATATTGCATATTGTATTCAAACAAAGTAGGCAAAGGCAAAAGTACGGTCGGTGGAGAGAGCATTTTCCTTCATACAGAAGAAAAAAAGGCTGCTGTTGGGAGTTTAGTCTTCCTTCCACCTCTCTCTACCCAAACCAACCTTAGTGCTGGAGGCGAGCATTAGAAACGGCTACATGGAAAAGGAGAAGAGGAAAAAAAGACGTATAAAAAAAGGCTGCTGTTGGGAGTCTAGTCTTCCTTCCACCTCTCTCTACCCAAACCAACCTTAGTGCTGGAGGCGAGCATTAGAAACGGCTACATCGAAAAGGAGAAGAGGAAAAAAAGACGTATTGAGAGAAGACGAAGAAAAGGGAGAATTCTCATTTCTCCAAAGGGACCCAAAGACCCTTTTTTCCATTCTTTGGAGACCGACCAACCCTCTCTTCTCGTTTGGCCGATGTAATGCTAGCTTTAAACATACATTCAGGCAGAGCCACCATTACTCTGCTTCGCCTTCCTTCTTTTCCTTTCCTCCTTCCATGTTCAGAGAGAGCCAGGCGAGCAAGTAGAGCTAGGTTCTTCTTCACAATGAATAAGCCCTACTAGCTTTTCCCATCGAATCGAGCATAACATTTTTTTGGAAAAGCTGGATGGATACCACTTTTTGATCCATATTTCACTATACAACCCATACAGCCCGTCGCGCGGATATAGCTAACTCTAAAGGGGAGGAAATTCGAGCTGTGTATATTCCAAATCCAACAATAAATTAGCAGCTAAATTATGCACACATTGGTCTATCAAATGGAAGGCTAAATAGTAATCAGCAAAACGAGACCGTGAGAGTAGTCAGTAGTCAGAGTCAGTCACATTACGCGTATTTTGAACTGCATAAATATTATGTGTGTTGTGTGGGGAAGAGAAGCTTAGCCTCAACTGAACTCTCAAAATTGAAATTTGAATACAGCAGTTTCTTTCTATTATTATTATATTATGAAAGAGGTATTGTATTAACTGTGCCCTTTCCAAACACTGAGCAATAAGAAGACTCTCATTTACTTGAGAAAATACAATATAAAGGTACTCGCACTCTCCCAGCGCATTTACAGTAGTTAGTGTATGACCACGAAGTAAAATGACTCAGAAGAATCAGTGAATGACTAAAGTTTGCCCACATTTCTTCCACATTGGTGTGCTCCCATTACAGATATTTTTCAGTAATCCAAAGTGAGTCACTCGGCAGTAATATTATCACCCGTATATAAGCTGTTCCGTGTATTGCGTTACGTTTTGCAGCTGGAATTTCGTTGGCCGAAGGACTAAAATTGAGAAGGCAGCTTAAAGAGGGAAAAAGAACGGAGAAGAAGGAGTGCGAAGAAGACGAAGAAGAAGAGAAAATATTTTTGATTATCTTAACTTGTTCAGCTGCTGCACACGTATATAATATGGGAGCAGGAGCATCAGTATAGAATAATCGTCATCATCCCCATCTCCTCGTCGTCCTTTTTCTTATAAAACAATTTTTTCGTCTTGTCATAAACATCATCTCAGGCAGGCTCTCGTCCTCCATACACACGTCGTCCGTATAAAAGCACAGAAGTCGAAGTCGACATAACACGTAAGAAAAAGCATACGACAACAACACCTCTACTAGAACCTCTACCAAGTCTCCTTACCATCATAACATAACAATATCGTATTCTAGATCGTAGTATCATCATAATATCCTTCTCTCTCTCTCTCTCTCTCTCGCTCTCCTCGTAAATTGCCAAGTCATAGAGATATACACACTTTACCATGAAGCAAGGCTTCGTCGACCCACAGAAGACCAGACCAAGTGCATTTTATTCCTATGTATAAGTGCTGCTGCTATTGCTGCTTCTCGTTTAGTTCACATCTTTCATGCAAGCAAGGCAGTCAGTACCACGGGAACTCCTACTCCTGCTCCTCCTGCTCCTGAGCATAAAGGATTTTTTTTTTGAGTTTGCTGGTGGTAGCTTTTTCAGTGGTATGTAACGCAACGCAACGCGATGGTGGAACCCAAGCAAAGGAAACACTGAGTGAGGAGAAGAGTAAAAACCAACCGAGGAGTTAACTCTGTACTTGCATTTAGAAATAGTAAGCTTCCTTCGTCAAACATTTTTTGGAATATATACACCTAAATAGCTTTCGGAGTAAAGCGCAAGTGGCTTCTGCATGTGAAGCGCAGCAAAAAAAGATATTTCACTCAAGTATCCTTCCTTCATATCCTTCAGTTCCAGGACAGAAGCCCGTACATTATGATTGGAGTTTAGTGCATTGTGAGTGAGCACTGTGGTGGTAGTGTGTGATGGTGTGTGCGTTGTCGTGAAGTATTTTTTGGTGATGATGGTGCTGTAGTGATTGCTTTTGTCTCTGGGCTCATATTATTATGGATGTGAATTAATCTGTGTCTTAGCCATAGCCAAAGCGAAAAACGCTGCTGGTGAACAAAGTGAAATTCCATTCGCCACACTCACTTCTCTACTAATACAACTGCTGCGGACAATATTATTATTGGAAAACATAAGGGAATCGTGAGTGAAGTGAAGAAGATCGACACTGCTGCTATTGGAATTATCTCTGTCGAATGCCTATTGCGCTCCATACCCCACACAATATGCAATATCACACGGAATAATAATCATCATCTTTTCAGCCGTGTAGGTACGACTGTGTAGGAAAAAATCAGTGTCACCATTCAATACGAACGACAAATATATATATACTTATATTATATATATATGAGTATTCACATGTAACACAAAACTAAATTCAATTGGGTGTACGACGAGTGTGTGCTTGCACAGCTACCAGCAACATACATTGACAAAGCTTCATTTAAAAAAAATAGTAGTAGTATGTAAGTAAATAGAACTCATTTCACAGCAAAATCGTGGCAAGTAATCAGTTAAGTAGCAATATCTCAAGTTAAGTTCCCTTGTTCCTCTCCTCCTATCTACTTGAGAGGAAAAATCCCCCAGCATATCCCAAGTTTCTGAACAAATAATAATAACATGTAAGCCATTTTATATAATCAAAATGTGAAAATCGTATGCTTTTTTTGTATGGTAAAATGTAAGTGGTTTAAGGAGCCCAGTCTGAGCCCTGAGCACGGTGAGTGAAGGAGTCGTCATAAAATTGATATAATGAGGACTGAAAAGGATTGTGAGAATTTACCAAAGACAAATTATCCTAGCGTAGTAATATGTGTATACCAATATATGCACCTATTAAACTAGCTACATAATCAGAGTTAGAAATTTAACATTGTGAACAAGTGAGCAGTGAGCCAGTGGAGTGCTTTTTCTGACAATCGATCGTCACTAGTTCGTCTTGCATTTGCATTCAACTCTCCCTTCAAGAGCCTCCCAGTTTTTTCAGTGATACGTGCGCGGAGAGTAGAGAGTATCCATTGTGTCAGCGAATAATATTAATAATAGCGAATTGTGTGCGAAAAAAGTAATAAAAAATTACTCCGCAAACATGGCTTTCATATGTATTGTGTGTCGGGACTTACTGACCAATCGTCCAGATGGCCACGGTCCGGGTATCGTGGACATCATCTCCACAAAATGTGGTCACATGTATCATCTGCATTGCCTTATGGAATGGTTCCGGCGAAAGGTGGATACTGCAAAGTAAGTACTCAAGGACTTTTTCGACGACGCGATGATAGCGTAACGTATGTATAGCCTGTGAGCTAATTAGTGAAATTTTTTCCGATGAATCCCACTCCCTTTTCATATGAAATTCTTGTACGTAAAACGTAAACGTACGTATGAGCGCAGCGCTATACCACATAACGGTGACTCACCAGCCATCATATCCCCATCATCAATTTCCCTGCCATTCATCCGAATCCGGATAAAAATGATGTTGGAAAGTTGGAATGGGACGGCATGCGCACGACTCAAAATAATAGGAATAGTCAAGTTTTTACAATACAGAATGGAAAGCGAGCGAGCGAGGAGTGTTATTGTGTGCGTCATCTGTCAAATTTTGGTGTATTACTTTAAAGAAAACTACTTCTCAGAAAAATATTATAATATGCTGCTGCCCCTCAACCTAATGCATATTTATAGAGAAAATTGCTATAAACCTCCTGACATCCACGAACGAAAAATGTATTTATGTAGAAAAGTCGTCGTCCATCCATCCATCCAACTCCATACTACTTCGGTTGCGATAGCCCATCAGCTTGTAATACAGTAAAATATATATAATGTAGTAAAGTAGCGAAAGGAGAAAAGGTAGCTGCTTCTTCCTCCTCTTCGTCTTCTGCCCTAAAGTGAAGCAAAATAAGGCGTTAAAGTCATAAGGACAAAGGAAAAAATAAGATACATGGTTGAGGGAAGGAGCCCAGCAGAAAAACTGGACTGGTTGTGGTGGAAAAGTCGACGACCAGGCTCCCTACATAAAATGGTCTTCTCTTCTCCTCTCCTTCCTCCACACCGTACGCGTACTTGTTTCTTAGGAGAGTTCTCTCTGATGCATCCATACAACAGCCTTGTTCCGTATAGCAAAACCATGGCATGTCTACTGCTGCACAAACAGACTATTGTTTGGAGTAGATAGATAGTGAAGCAAAAGGCTATTATGGATGGGTTGGGAGTTGAGTTAGGTGCATATTTAACTACCCTACATGCATCCCGTATGGGGCTTCGCAGTGTTCGTTCGTTCCTTAGTATATACATTGTATAATAATAATAATAATAATGACACCTTCCACTCTTAAAAACTACCAAATCAACTACTCGCTCTCGCTATATAGCCAGCTGCAACGTAATTCAGTGTGGTAACACGAGTTTAGGAGGAAGAGAGAGCATGGTTAAGTGAATTCGCTACCAGTTTTAAGGAATTGAAGTTCAGTTAGATTTTCTTTTCAGTTAAGTTAAGAGATAGCCCCGCCATAGCTTATGCGTATTCGGTAAATAAGGAGAGGAGTGTGAGGAAAAGTGGAGGAGCAACACTGAAACTACGACTACTACTTTATTGCTAAAACCCTTGCTTCCTCCATTTTCCTTTGCATTATGCATATTTTTCTGCTCGTTTTATGAATGTAGTGAACCATGGTGGTGGTGGTGAAACAGGACGGGCTACTGATAAAAACTTGAATGTGACGTCACAAGAAAAAGTACATCTCCACGCGTGACGTCCTCCTCCTCTTCCCAGCACAACTTTTCAAACCATGCTCAAAAAACAATTTTTGGAGTGGGCATCCAGTTATTTGTAGCTTGATCCTGTGCAAATGCACCTGGTGGTGGCTCCGTTATTACAACTCGCAGATGGAATTAAATGACTACCTTCACGTTGCTAATCAGTCTCAATATCTACGGCTCTCCTCTGGAAAGCCAGTTGCGAGAGAATTATATATTGCGGATGACGATGATGATGAGTGAGTAACGCATGATGAGGTGGCCGTGTTCACCAGAAATTTCCTCGACAGCCAGTTCATTTCCCCGGCCTTCTTGAAAATGTCAAGAGAGGAGAGCTTTTCAAACTCAAAATTTATTCATTCCTTGAACAATTTGGGGTAAAAATGAGCGACTACTTGGTACTTTGCTACTACTTGTCTGAGGGAAAATGGACGACGGGGCGGGTTGTTATAATTGCACAGTTGAGATAATATGTGTACGTGTGCACGGTACGAAACACACAATGTTTGCAATAACATAACATATAACATACACAAAAGCTCATTTAATTTATCCTAGAACGGTTTTAGAGAGACGAGGTAATCATTGTATTTGAACTGTAGTAGTAGTAGTAGTAGTAGTAGTAGTAGTAGACGTCGCGGCCTCCATACTTCGAGAATCTTGGACGGTTTTATGACGGCAAGGAGGTCACTTTACCATTACACAATACTTCATTTATTGTCCAAGTGCTAGAAGTGCTAGTGCCTTTTATGCAATATCTTCTTCTTCGGCTATCATAAACAGCGTAGCAAGCAGATGTTACGAAAACTAGACGGGGAATAATAGAGCAATAGAAAAATGCGGACTAATACCATACATTGAGATGAGATGACTGTGTGTTATTTAAGGGGAAACTGGTTCTCATATATTCCCTGTAGGCACCTTATCGCCAGCAAAACGGGTTCAAAAATGACAAGACCGATCTAAGNAACGGGTTCAAAAATGACAAGACCGATCTAAGTTTATGCTCGTTTTGAGATAATATCCGCAAAGAAGGGTCTGCTGATGTGATCCCAAGTCCGAGTAGTAGGACGCGTTTTTCATTTCATTTCTCTTCACTTTTAATGGCTGCGGCTGTTATTATCCTAAGTGAATCCATTCTGATGAAGGATCCCTACTGTACCTACTTGAAATGTTCAGAGCTCGTCAGTCGAAGCTTCTCATCATCATCATCATCTCCAAGAAGGAATCCATCAGGAGTCCGTCAGGAGACATATGAAGTGCACACCACACACACATACCTACGCACTGGCGTAGAGAGAGAGAGACTGCGACGAAGGGGTTGAGTTGAGATTGAAAATGTCTTGAACAAAAATTCTGACGTGGAAGAATCAGACACAACCTGTAGACTCATTGTTCTCCTTTCGATCATTACCAAACACACCATCATGCGTAGGTATGGATGGAAGAGGGTAGTTGATGCGGTAGTAAACTAAACGTCTGTCTATTTTTTCCCTTTTTTCCCATACAGCTAGCAGTAAATCGTGTTGGACAAGGCAAAAGGCATTATTGAAGGCTGCAAAAGAAAATTTTCGAGGGGACTTATACAATCTTCTGCAGTATCAACTAGGGAGCCCCAAATATATATATATATCTATCTATCTAGGCATGAGCATATAATATATAATCTGGTGTGGTGTTCGACGTTTTGGAGGAGATGGGGCTTTTATATGCACGAATGTGATCTCGTGTGGGTTTTAGGGAGAGCAGGAGCACACATAGTCAGCAGCAAGCACACACCATGAAAATGCATAGCATGCCTGTGCCGATATAAAAAGAGAAGGATAATATGCATTTATATATTCTTTCCGATATTGTTATAAGACTGAGGAGAAGAAAGGATCCAAAAAGTAAAAGATCATGGACATTTAGGCGTTTCAAAAAGCTTCACGCTTTATGTATATATAGTACCGTCATAAAATGGTGTATTTCTGTAGGATTGTATTGCATATTGCTTAATGTATACTGCCACACCACCACCACCAGGACGGAATCCATTAAAGCAGGGATGTTCTGATTCCATTATGTACGTACATAGTACAGCATATATATTCCCTGTGTGCAAGGAGATGGATAGGGTTGGGTGTTTTTTGGAGTTTGATGGCTGATGTGCATGATATCAGGATCTTTTTTTCTGTTTTTATCCTCCGTGAAATGAACGAAAGATAAAAGCTATTGCGCATGAGAATAAGAAGTGAAGAAGGGACCAGAAAAATATTTTTGGTTAAAAAAAATCCTGGGGTTGGAAACATGGAAGCACTTGGAAATGGTATAGATTTTTGTTTGAAAATCCATTTAGATACAAAAAAACTATTTTTCCCTTGTCGTTCATGTGATGAACCAATTAAGTGGGAAAATAAGTAGAAGGGCAAAAATGCCGATAAGGGTGACTCTTAAAAAAAATAAATTGCGACGAGTATTGTGGGAGGCGACTACCATTTTTGAGTTAAATTGTCCATTTGAAGTCTTTAAATTGACTTTTAATTGGGGAGAAGGGGAACCAGTGGAAATTGGTGATGATAATATGCGTGTGTAAAGGCCGTTTAAAAATCCATGATTTTAAAAAGTTTCACGTTACGTACAACAAGTGCCAGTTACAATGGTAAATCGGTGGGAGTGAGTTCTGGCAAAGACCTGATAAGTTAGGGGCACTTTTGCCTTCAGAAATCGGCACGGAAGTGGTACCTACAAACAAAGTAGTGGAATTGGTCATCATGATTTAAACTGAATCATAGAATTAAATTTTTATGTCGTTGATTAACCATCCGTCCTTAGACCATCCGAATCTACGGACAATGTATCCTCACGTACCAAATGTATATGAAAAGAGACGTCAAACTCCCTCAGCGACATATACAATGGCTAAAATGCCTAGATTTGAAAACTTAGCGCTGATTCGATCGGACTAATTTTGAATTACATTCAGCAGACTTTGGTATCAAATTGTGAGAGAATGTAGGGCAGTCCTGAGATTTTAAACAACTAATTCTTATTCGGCACTTGGGAATTTCACAGAATTTTTCCTGCATTTCGTCATGTTTTGGACATTTTAGCAGCGTTTGACAACAGGATACAGGATGTTTGCTCAACGAGTGGATATCGAGCCAGTTATCAAAAAGTCAGATGTTGAATTGCCGTGGATTATGTAAACACGATAGGCTGTTAGGTGTGCTTGGCATCAAGCAGTTGATAATAACTCATCAATTCATCATATAAAAAAATACTGCGAAGTGGAATACTTTTTTCCTCATCGACAAAGACGGACTACTACTACTCCTCCAAGTATCCAGCCAGACGTTGGATTAAGGCTTCTTCTGCGTCTTACCCACATTGCCACTAGGATTTAAATAAAAATGCTGAATTATGCAAATGAACGATTCATACGTTGACAGGTTCTCATTATTCATGGGTACTCTGAATGGCATCAATGACAGTTCACAATCCAAGTGTTTGATTGGGGAGAGATATTTGAGCTGAGGAAAATTTGACATTAATACCTTCCAAAATACTACACGAGTTCATACCTCTCTCTCTCTGGCTAGAAAAATATGAATAAAATTCCTCCGACTATCATCTTTTTTTATTTTTTTGATTATTGATGATTGATGTCAAGTCGAGAAGCTGAGCTACCAGATTGTATTTTTGTGCTCAATACATTTTCAATCGATTTTGATGTGAATTTCATTATTTTTAATTCAAGGAGCATTCAACACACGGACGGAAAGGCGCTTGCATTGACTACATTAGCTAGCAACACTGAGCATTCCTTTCTTAATCTTTAGAAATACGTTGGCTAACACGATTAATGATCGACACTACTAGCAATATATACGCATATGTGGAGGGTGAATCATCATTAATAATGGTGATACAGCGGTCTATGGTGAAGGCGAAGGCAATCGGAAAAAGACTACTACTACGCTATTAAATACCACCTCAAAAACCACTTGTTCGTGTTCAGTAGCTAAAAATAAGTGATCTATACGTTTCTTCTGAAAAGTCCACAACTACTACCTTCACGAGTAGTAGACATAGTAGTAGTGGTGGTAGTAGTAGTTATAGAGTGTGATTAGTACTTTCAAAATTGACCTTACACGATCGACCGATTCTCCATTTGTGGAGGTACTTCTTATTCCCACGTGACGTTGGCAATCTTATGTTAACCATCAGGATGACAACCGTCTTCCTTTAAAAGTACATCGTGCTTTGATTTCCATTTGCTGTTATCATATTATCGCCACCAGTTTCCGACTCATTGTGTTCCACACGCTTGAAACACACACAACGTCCATCATAACGTCCATAATAACGCAGTACTATATATACTATATATTATAATATTATATAGGTATATAATATAGTATTTTTTCTAGCAAAGTTGGCATAAAAAGCTGCAAGGATTCGTTTTTCGAGTGCGTTTTTGTGACGAGTCGAGCTCATGATTCAAAGTGACGACGACGACAACGACGACGACGATGACTACGACCAAAAAAAGTTCCTTCTGAATCCCATGCTTACTTAGGCTATCTGTAAAAAAACTAAAAACGTTCTAAGCCCAATGCATACACTTTCATCATTCTTTACTCCTTTTTGTAGCCTTCACATTGCATTTTCTTGTGCTCACCATGATGGTGCAGATGAGATGGTTTGGCTTAGCAGAGAACCCTACAAAAGGGAATATCGTCATATCATGGTTACCATAATGTAATGTAATGTAATGTTGTTCACTGCAAACAGTCACACATGCAGACTCCTCACCATCACTCCTTCAGTTGAGCATGGGAAGGCTGACATGTTACTTCAGTCAGTGAGTATATATGATGCTGCTGAGGTTGTGTGTGGTGCTGCTGATGCCTGTGTGAGACGAAAACTGAAATCACAATCTGCAATACCCACACTGAGTTTTGCTGCTGCTGCTGCTGCAGCAGACTCACATCACATCACATTCACATCATCATCACCCACCATCATCATGTGGCATAACGTACACTAGAAAATTGAGCATGTTTTTGAAGCTTATATAAGAGAACTTTGCTGAAAGTGAGTAGTGTGTGGCAGGGGAAGGAGTAACAGCACAGAAAAAAACGAAAGGATGAGTAACTATGTGGCCTTATCAAAGTCAAAGGCAGAAAAAGTACAATGCAACTCAATGTAATAATAATGATGATATGAAGTATGAAATGAATGAAAGTGAAGTTGAATCAGTGACTCGAGTTTTGGAATGGAAGGTTGTGTAGGCTCTCTTAAACTTCACGTTTTTTTTCTCGCTTTGGCTTCTTTTAAAAGCGTACATTTTATGTTGGGAGTATTTTAGGTGAAAAAACCACATTTTGCTTGCGTATGTTGTGTGAGCTAAAAAAGCGTATATTATACTTGAGAGAATTTTTAGTTGAAAAAGTTTTCTTAAAAGGCTTGTAAATAGGAGTAAATTGTAAAAGTATATAGGGGTAACTACAAGAGTTTCTGTAGATTTCACGTTGATGCTAGATTACATTATGATAATTTATTATTTTTGTACTATAGAAAATTTAGATCTTGGGAGTAAAATATATGCTACTACCAGACTGCACAAAAAAGCCAGCCAGCCGCCTGCTCGCTGAATGTAATTTAATGTATATAAAATGTCCTTTGGCAGAATGAGCCTACCTGAGGGGTTGGGGTGCTAGGATTTTTTCTCTGGGTATCATCAGCAGCGTTAGTGTTAGCGTTGTTGTAATTTAACGTCTGGGGAATATGGTCTCGCTCGCTGTTCCTATGCTAAAAAATACACAACGTGGATATCGCATCGCCGTGCTATTTACGACGAGTGTGAGCTTCAGCTTAGTATCCCTTGTGGAAGTGCACCTCTCCTCGTTTTTCTTTTACAGAGGATAGCTCATGCCAATTGAATTTGCCTATGCTGAGGAGTTAGATAACGAATGCAAATGACAAACCTGACATTCACATGTTTTTCTGTTATTGTGTTCAGGTACACGGTACAAGTTCACCTTCTTCCACCTCGTCCCACTTTCTGGGAATCATCATAAACTTTGTCGTCGTCGTCATTTACTAGTTCCTTGTTATTATTATTAATACTAACTTCCCGTAACTGTCATACTCGTGTAGTAATGGATCAATGTAGTCACCATGTCGTGTAGCGTGGCCTGAGTCTCTACTAATATAATCCTTTACAATTACGTCACAATTATATGACTTATCCTTAACTGCGTAATTCCCCACAGGTAAAGTAACTCATTGTCGGAAAAAGGTATGGTGGGCATCGTCATCGTCATCACATCACCACCTTCTTGCCTCTTGCATTATGGGGTGGAGGGAATAAAACGCTAGGCGTAGGAATAATGAATGTACTATGATGACGATAATAATTGTCATCGCGGTAGCTCACAAGGTAAAGAGTGAAATTCATGGGATGTGGGATACTTTATTGAAATATGGCAATTTTGTGCGGCATTTAAGGCAATTAAAATTCCCGTGTTCAATTATCGTTTCTGGCGACAGAATCGACGACTAGTATACAAATTCGGTTGCGCTGCGCTGTTGAAATTGCGATGTGACGATGATGGTGGTATGTATTATATGGCTTATGGTGGAAAATGGACCCTGTGAAAAGCACATCTTGAAATTATATTTGAAACGCTACTGGAGTGAGTATGGGAGTGAGTCTATGGCGTAGCGGTAGTGGGTGTAGTAAACAACTTGTAAAATGTGAAATGGTTTTTGTCTAATGAAATTCGAGTAGAATATTGCTAACCGCTTTGGTCTTCTAAAATTTCAGTCCTAATCACGAATGCCCTTACTGCAACGCGGTCGTCACTCCAAACGACGTTCTCAGGATATTTCCTTCAGAGGACGAAGAGACGGAGGAGCTGGCAGCCAAATTCAATGAAGCCAAAGCAAGTGGTGTTGAGAAAGAGATCTGCCAGCTGAAGGAGAGACTGGAGGAAAGCAAAACGAAGTTCGAAGAGGAGCAACTAGCACATGAAAATCTTAAGTAAGTTTTTTTTTCTCGAACGGATGGTGTACCCCTCTCTGTCTGACTGTCCTCGAAAGTCCGTGAACTGCTGGAGGACGGTTACAACATGTGTATGCATTGCATGGAGAGGGGGATCCGATAATATTATGTTATATAAGCTGTTCGTTTTTATTATTATTATATATGTATGTATGTGTGTGTGTGTAACCAGCCAGCCAGTGTGTATATGTGTACGTACGGCATAACGTGGTAGTTGTGTGAGTCAGTGAGTCCATGTTTGTCTGTCTCTCGCTGTGTGTCCTAAAAAATCCAACTTGCACCGTGTGTGTATGTGTGTGTTGCTTTTTATATATGTGTTCCTTGCTGGAATGGTCTTCCTTCTTTTTTCCTTTTCAAAAAAAAGTACGAAGAAAAAGGGAGAAGACTAGTAATAGACGTAACGTAACGTACATAGAAAGTGGTAGCAATTTAATGCAAGCAGCAGAAGCAGCAGCAGCATCATATCCCCGAAAACTCGTGTTCCAACTGGGAATCTAGAAAGAAGAAGCCAGGAGCAGAAAAGAGAGGAGTAAAAATCCAATGCAATATGAAAATGGTGAAAAGAGAAGAGGAGAGAGAGAGAGGAGAGGAGAGGAGAAATACAAGAGAATAATATCCATTCGTCCTTCTCCTAACAAAGCCCCTAGCACTCTACTTCTCCTCTCCTCTTGCCTTCCTTTACTTGTATGTTTTCCAGCCAGCAAGTTCACAGCTCTCCTTCTCACTTCTCTACTCCATTCCATGCGAGAGAATGGGATATATATGGAATTCACAAGAAATGGTGTGCTACGCATGTCTCCCCTACCAACTTCTTGAGCCTCTCTGCCCCGTTCACTCATCTCTCTCTCTCTCTCCAAGAGAATACATTGTGTCCACAGTCCACACACACACACAACACACACTACTCTCTATAAGAACACTTTTTTTTGTTGAAAAGAAAAATCATGCATTTTTTCTTGAATTTAAGCTCATATCTTAGATGTACTAATGAGAAATTTTTTTGAAGGAGAGAGAAGAGATGGAATCATGTTGCAGAAAGGGAGTTATGGAAAGTAATGTAGTAATCATGTGTTATGTATTTCGATGCACGAATTCGGCTTTGGAAACAGCCGTCTGGAATGCTATATACCTACACTACGACCAAGGAGCATAATAAGACAGAGTGTTTTTCACATTTTGTAGTCCATTGCTGGAACTCAAATGCCGCATATTATGTAGTTTCGAAATTCACAATTTGATTCATATTTTTTTTAAAAAAAAGCAGGAGATGCAGAAGGTGAGTTTCGTTTAAATTTGGAAAATCATTGAAACGGGGTAATGGTCTCTGTACCCTGCCTGCATAGAGACTCTGTATGTAAATACAAAGCGAAGCGGCATACTGTATGTATTATGTTTAGTTAGGATCCTTGTCCAAATCCCGAACACCTGAAAGATGTTTTACTTTTGGAAAATTTTTTCCCTAGACATACGACTCCGACTGAAAGATCAGGCATTTCGTGAGAATATATGGAAAGAAAAATACAAAAGTACGCGTTGTGTGTGTATGTTATGTCTAAATGCAGATTGGGAGTGGGAAGTGATGCGAATGATTTTGTGTTAAATGGATTTTTTTAGACGGACATTTGAAATCCATTAAAGGGCCTACTCCTATTTCCTCATCCTCGTCTTTCCCTTCAGTGAACTTGAAGGATCCCCTTTTTTTCTTAAAAAGCAAGAGGAAGGTTGAAAAATTGGGATAGGGGAGCCAAACCATAGGGTATTGTTGTTTATGGACGGAACGAGAAAATGAAAGAATGAAGAAAAAAAATGATTTTTCTGTGATTATTCAGTCGGAGAGGGTACTTAATACCTTTACCTGAGATTCTGAAAGCACTGCTGCTGCATCGTCCCCTGAACCTTTTTTTCTCTTCCTTAGTGTTTGTCTGTTAAAGATGCAGTTGATGTTGATGATGATGCAGTTGTGTGTCGTCCTGGTGGATGGTGATGATGTAAATGGAAAAAAGGGAATAGAGGAGGAATGGATAAATGGGGATGTGTTTAAAGCTGACATTGGGATTGAGATGAGTTTCTTCGAGTTTGTTATATTATATTATATATGTATATATATTTCCCCTCCCTGACTTTTTCTCATTTTCCGATACCTGGTTTTGCTCGCTGGACCTCTTAGCTACCTCAACTTCTTCTCACCTGACTTGTTCCTGTAGAGAAGGAAAGAAAAAAACCCTCCTCGCTATTATCAGAAAATGAACTCTTCCTTGTACACCTTCAAGGCTCGGCTTAATAAAAGTTTTAATACCTATAATTCTGCGCCAGCTACTATGTACTATATGTACACGAGTCAGGCCTGCCTTCCTTCGTTCGAGTGTTTTGAATGCGAGTGTGTATGTATGGTTGCAATTGCAATGGGGAGTGTAGTGCTGAGTTACTGAGTGCTTATGAAAAATTCAAAAATGGAGGATTGTAAACTATTTTCCTTGATTTTCAGGTTTGATCACGCTCTTAAGTTATCAGAAATTGAGCAGCTTAAACGGGACCATGAGGTTGATCTTAGTTTATTAGATTCCCCTCAGTCGAATTGGAAGGCGATGTTGGACAAGGAGCGCAAGTCGAGGAGTAAAATGTTGAAGACAATGACCACGCTTGAGAAACGCTTCGCGAAACAAAAGGCAGACTTGGAGAGGGAGATTAGACGAAAGACGGAAGATTCAGACAAAACTATTACCGAACTGAAATCGCAAAACGAGTCCCTTCGCAAAAAGATTGAGTAAGTAAAATGATGATAAGCATTCATATAAAGGGGAACCGTGGAATATGCAGTTGAGTGTGCACGACTTATTAGCGAGTGCTTAGTAGTAATATTAATGTTTTCGGGCACAATTGACTATTCTTATTTTCAGACGTCTTCAGTCGCAACTTCAGCAACAGCCTTTCAAGCCAGTATTCCCTACCCCGGCGGCAACGGCCCCATCCGTGTCCCACGTTCCAAGTATCGTAAGTGTGATTGCAAACACCTCATCTCAAAGCCGACGGCGCTCGGTGCCGAACCAAGCAGGACCAATGTTTTGTCCCCATGTCTCAAGTTCATCCCAAAGCCAGTCTGCATACGCTATACCAAGTTTTCGTGGGTCCGGGTCTGCACAAAGTCATTTCCTGAATCCTCCGAATCCAGCCCAAAACCCTTATCAAAATCTGTTAAGTGCCGCAGCGGCCGCTGCATCCACGACAGCAGCGTCAAGCCAAAGCCAGTCAAGGAACAATCCATCACATGGTAACTCTAATCAAAACTCGTCATCAATTCAAAGCCACAACCCACCGATTTCATCAACCTCCTCCTCGTCTACTGCTCAACAAAATAATCCATTCTCAAACCAAAATAGCAACTCTTCCAGTAATCCCCAGTCTTCTGGTGGTGCTGGCGGGGGAGGAGGAGGCGGTGGGAGTGGTGGTGGTGCTGGTGGGGGATTTAATAATCCAAATTTTCCTGCGTCGTTTTCCCTAGCCCAAGCAGCCCACAACCACAATGGAGCACCTCATCTTCATCCTCACCCATCTCCAATGCACCTGTCGATGCACTACTCAACGTACTACAGTAGTGGTTCCATATCCTCCCGAAATCCTCCTTACCCTCCAGCACCATACTCATTTCCTGCACCTTCGCTCAGCAGTGCAGCCAGCGCGTCACATCTCTCAGGGGGCAATGCCGGCGATCATGTTCACCACGTTCAGGCCGCTCATGTCCAGCCGGGGGAGACGACCAGTGTTGCCAGAGCTGCCACCCGTCTGTTACCAGCCCACCATGGTGCCCTTCAGTTCTACATGCAGGCCGCCACTGCCGGTGGCATGGCGGAAACTGTCGGCGTCGCATCATATCCGCCTTTCCTCACCCCAACGCTTCACCCCCCACCCCTCTCACCCAGACATTAACAGTTACTAATGTTTAGTTTCGTTTTTCTCAGAAATACTTGCGACTTCTCATATATTATATTATAGAGTTAGACACACACGTCGTCGTTGTAGCATTATTATTTTGAGAGCAGTATCATCATATTAATCTCTAGCTAGATTATTATCATATACTTACCTATATATATATATATATATTATATCATACAAAACCACTACGACTCACGACGATTTGTCATCATCATTATCAACTATATTAGGTCGTATGATAGATACTGATTGAGTATATGTCTCTAGCTCCATGTCCTTCCGATACATCTGTCCAACAAGAAAAAAGTGTTTACGAGACAATATATGTACTATTCTCACCCGCTTTTCATTGATTAATTGTTCTTGTGTATACAAACAGAAAATGTCACTGATTGATTGTACATCCCTAGATCTACTTCCTCCTGGAAAACGAATTAATACATTACCTACATTATTATTATTAGTAATCACTCCTGTCAGCAAGCAGGTAGCATCATAACTACCTACTTACGTTATCGTTATACGTATATAATAATAATAATGTGTCTCTAGAAAAGAAAAAAACAATTCAATGGACTGCTATATATTATATACATATATATATTTATTTGATGAAGGAACCATCGATTGCAAAAAACTGCAACCTGAATAGAAAAAAAATCGTTCACTTACTAACGTGAAGTGTGTGCATGTTTCTCACAAAATACAACTTTTGCTTTAACCACGTAGCAATCATGTTATCTCCCAATATAATTGTAATATTCTAAACGAGGAGAGAAAAAAAACGAATCACATTTAATACGTTTTTTTTTATAAATGAACTACAAATAATGGCCTTTTGTCGACTTTCTGTGTAGCTAGATAAAAGTTATAAAATAATCCTCGTATATTTAATTAAATACTAATAAGTGTTTCATTATTGTGCATGAAGACAATTACTAGATTGTAGACAATATATGTTTTCCCTAAACTGTAAGCCAATAAACTGGGTGGACTATAAAAATAATTTAAAAAAAAAATTATTCTCCACGGCCGGAGGAGGATGTACGTAACGTGGGTTCGACGATTAAATACTTGACTTGACAATTAAGTCTTTAACAAAAAAAAAACCCCCCAACGTGTCTGCTCGTTCAAAACACACAATTCAGCTATGTATGTGAACCGTGAACCAATCAAGGTGACCACTCCGACTGGAAATTAATATTTGCTGTGTAGTTTAATGTACTAAAATATATTAACTGAAGAAAACAATACTTTTCGCTGACATGTCATTTTTACCTCGGAACTACATTTACACTACGAACATCAACTATTATTATGTAACAAAAAACCGGAGTTACTACTATACTATATACGCTATCCATTTTACGTGTTACAGATTTCAGATAAGCTATATGGTTTAGAAAGATAGTGAAATGAAATATCTTTTTCATGATGACAAAAAACGCAAAAGAGAAATACTGTAAAATTTCATCACTTGCGCGACCTTTGTACTCGCTCGTTTAAAAGAAAACCATATGTAGTAATGTAATTTTACAGGATACATAAATATATTATAGTATAATGATCTTTATACATAAATATTTAAAGAAAAACCTCCGTTTTCTTGTGATGCCTGTAAGATAACACATAAAATTAATTAGGATGATTTATAAAGAAAAGGGCAGCCAGGGCTTGTCAATGTAATTTGTACATAAATAACCTATGATATATGATACATAGAATATCCTATAAAATATACACACACATATATTCTGACTTTGCATATATAATACTGAAGAAAACGAACCAAGTGGCTCATTCATCAAGGAAGTCTACTGGAAAAATGATGTTTACCGTTTACGCATAATATTATTAAAAATCTACGACTATATATTATTATTATATAATTTAACTTGATATTACAATTTAGGGAAAAAAATATGTATATCATCCAAACGACAAGTAGCACAGCATAAATTGTGTGTATTGTGTAAACTGTGGTGACAATTAATGTTACGATTCAAAAAAATACGATATAATTATCATTGATATAAAACTATTTCCAGATAAAATTGAAATGAAATTCGTGTTAAGTTCATTCGTACTGTATACGTTAGGAAGATTTTTTTTAGCTTTTTTTTTCTCTCTCTCTCTCTCTGTTTTTGGGCCTTACCATTATAATTTAATTTTCGGAAAGGGACGTGAATCATAATGAATGAGGATCATTTAAGATATTTCCCAGTTTAACAAAGACGTGCCAAAAAAAAATCAATATCCATATAAATATTTCTTCTTGCTAATCAAGACCATATTATTCAAATGAACATCTCTTTGTTTCCGTGTATGCACAATAAAGTCTTTTAGTTGTGCAAGCAGCCTCTAACTAAAACTATATAAAACCACCTCAAGTAATTTTCGCCTTTTTCACTGCAGCAATAACCAGTTGCACCACCGGATTTGTTCTTGAAACAACAGGAAAAATTAAAGACAATTACAAAAAAAATAAATGTTCACTGTTGACGCACTGAGAAAACGCATTATTTTCAGTAAAAGCGCCTCTATAGATATAGTATCAATTTGTATGCTCATTCATAATATGTCACTTTTTCTATAAACATTTCATTTAATGTGGAACTACAACTGGAACGTTTACTCATGTTGTGGTAATAATTATGAATTATGAACGCCAATATCGACACTAGTATTCTGCTCCTCTCTCATTTTCTCCAAAATGTAAGTCATACGGGTAAAATCGTGACGGACAAGTGATGAATTCTCTGTTCTATTTACTCTTGTTCTGCGATGTATTCCAAAACGCGTTTCTTAAAAAAAATCAAATTTTCCACTATTGTTACTTTTTTGCTCATAAAATGTAGTTTTTTAGGATATAAACTCCTTTTCCGCAGTACGAAGCTATGATCTACCTCTTTTTGTATACTTTATGTTACTTGATGAAATATATATGCACAATAAAAAAAAAGTACGAGTACGAATGTTCTGTGTACAAAAACATGAGCACCTATATTTTTAGCTTCTATACAAATCAAGGCGATTGATTATAAGTTT